>CAEFZY010074016.1:0-11187 GCA_903066815.1 Brachyrhaphis roseni
ACCATCTCAGGAAACCAGAGCATCTTAAAGAAGCCACATCCAGCAAAGGCCCCCACCCCTCCAGCTGCTCCCCCAGAGCCGGCTCTGGAGGAGCTGAAGAAGCTAACCAGAGATCTCACAGCCATCCGTCTCCAGGTGGACAAACACTTCCAGGGGTCCAAAACCGCAGAAGAATGGCAAATGATTGGAATAGTAATCGACCGTCTGCTGTTTTACTTGTACATAGTCTTCATTACTGCAAGCTTCATCACCATTACAGGTATCTGGATCTGGAATAATAAGTATGCTGCATAAGTTAAAATTGAAGGGATAAAAACACCAAGAGTTTAATGTTTTTATTTCTATTAAATCTGCTTATTTCCATAAAAACAAATCAAACAGAGGTTAACTTTATTTAAACTCAGTCACATACAATTAAATTTCTCTTCAGGTAGATTCTATGTAGAGTGGTGAAAAATTTTACAACAGATTTTTATGATTTTCTTCATAGTTTCAAAAGGATTATAATACGTTACGTGAAGTAATAATAAAATAGATTTTATTCTTGTTCATTTTCCTGAGTTTTTTTGCACCAATGTAGATTTTGTTTGGAAGTCATTAAAAGTAATACATTACAAGATTAGAAAAGCGCTTTTGTTTGATTTTGTTTTAAAGCAATAATCTTATAAAGTTAAACTCAGTGAAAACATAAGTCTGAGTGGTAGAAATAATCAGCATATTCCACACTGACATTTTGTCATAAATCTGCGAATTTAGAGGTGAAAATGCTCTCATAAGATAAAGTGAATGCATAGCAGTGGTGAAGAAAGCAGAGACCCTGTAACACAGTCGTATTCAAGTCCAGTCCTCTACCTCGGCTTCTGTTTAGGTTTTGTTGTGATGGTTCTGGTCTCACCTTACTGACTGCATTCAGCATAGCAGTCAGTAACTTGTCTATAGTAGTAAAAATGTTTCTGGCTGCTTGTTTTGAATGCCTGTCTTTGTTGTCTAAGTCAGGGGTCAGCAAGCCTTTTCAGCTCAAAGAGCCATATTTCACAGTAGTTCGTAAACGCTGCTACAACATAAAATGTATCTAGAAAAACCAAAAAAAGCTTTGAAAACAGAGGAAATTAAGTTAAAATGTATAAGTAATTTAACTTTGTCGAAAAAGAAAATGGACTAGCAGAGTGAGCCCTTTTGATAAATATGGAAAATGAAGATTTATAGCCCATTTAAAAATGTAATGGAAATAGTTTGAAGCTAAAAGAAAAATATTTAGCATACAAAAAGTACAAATCAGAGCTGCTCCAACATGCTGCCACAATATGTTGATGCAGTTCATGCTATGAAGATTAACAAAAAAGCAAAACACAGACAAGCACCTCCTGGTTTTAAGAGCCATATCTGACTCTGGAGTCATCTGGTTTCATTCTAAAGGACAGAAGAGACATCTAGTGGCCACCCTCTTATCTCTGACCCTTCAGCTTGTTTGTGGCTATAAACGTGCTATAAACCCCTGCAACATGAGCACATTTTGTATAATTCAGATGACTTCAGTCAACACACAAGAGACTGCTCTAACGTAAAACTGGATTTAAAAAATGGTCATGTTTGAATTAGGAGTTTGTAAAAAAATTATGTTAAAACGTATAAATTCATTGGATTCCATAATGTTTGTAATAAATCAAAGTGTATTTCAAAGTCACACTGCCACCACTAGATGGCACCAGTGTCTACAAAATGTGCTGATCATTGTTAATCATAATAAATAAAATGTAAAGGATGACTCTCCATCACACTGATGAAGCAACTCTGAGTTAAATGGATCTAAAAAAAAAAAAAAAAACAGGTATGTTGCCATGAAGAGCTGGGAAGTCATAAGAATAAAATTCTAGTCAATTTTAATGTTAAAATGATTATTAAAGTACTTCAGTCGGAAAAAGCTAAGCAGTCTGACATATTAAAACTTAATAGCCACTATTTATTCTCTAACATTTAACCCAGTCTTGCATTTTTGTCTTTTACACGTTTTATATGCAGAAAAAAAATCTAAGATATCAGTTAAAGCTCTAAAATCTGGAGGAACTTATATGTGATAAAAAGCATTAACTAAACATAACCTGAAAACATTTTAAGCTTCAAAGAACACCGAGTGACACCCGTGTTTAACAGTCTTGCCAGTCATTTATTATGAACATCATTACATACTCAAAGCAAATCAAGAACAACAATTAACATTTTTAATAAAAGTTTTTAACTCTGTAGTGCACTTTAAACCTCATCACTCCTCCATAACAAAGGCAGGTCCAAGACGAAGCTGATAAGAGCGGACGGATACTTTGTTCAAAAGCTTTAAACTGAAAAGTTTCTTTAGTAAAACGAAGAAAAATCAAGTGCATAAATAATGAATGGATCCATTTTGAGGAGATTAGCTGTTAGTAATGAGACTAACTAGATGTACTAATTATCCAGTTAAGACTATTTTTGCTTATCTAATTTATAACAAAAATAACCATTTGTTAGCTATTTGAAACCTCAAGAATAAATACAACAACATAAATTACTGCTAATTTATACTGGTCCACAAATGAAAAATATGAAAATCTAATCGTTAATGTAAGTGCAAAAAACATTTCTAAAAAGTCTAAAATGTAATTTTTCACCTAATCTCATTTCTTTAGACAACACATGGAGTTACCTGGAAAAAAAAATAAAAAAAGTCACACAACCCCCAAACATGAATGTGACGATAATTTTAAACCTCACCTCTAATGCAGTAAGTCAATTCACTAAAACTTGAGTAAAAACAGTTTCACTTTTGAAAATGATGAATTAAGTTATTAGAACATTAGATCAAAACCGCTTCAGGCATCATTAGTCAGTAACATTTCAAGCTCAAAGTTCATGTTCTTAAAACGAACATTAGCAGAATTACATCCAAACTCCACCAGAACACACCGGATCAGTGCAAAGAACCACAAAGAACCAAAAGCTGCAACAATAGAAATCAGCAAGGGCAGCAGGTAAATATGCAGACCAGCACTCAAAGTCCACCACACACACGCCCACACCCCCCCCGAGCAGCAGGACAACTGATCATTTCCAGTTTTACCGATAACGTTTGCAACAACTCCTGTTCCTGCAAATTCAACTTTGCTGAGAGACTCCACCATTGTTTCCATTACATGCTCATTGGTCACAAAAGAAGTGTCTAAAACAGCATAAAACACAAAACATAAGGCTCAAAAAAATAGAAAAATACATGGTAAATATTTTCTTAACATTCAAAATAAAACTGCGCCTGAAAGGACCATTTAAACTATTATCATTCGTCAAATCTTAAAAGTTATGAATTTTTCAACTTCCAGTGTTATTCTCACAAAGAAATTTATCCCACCATGTTAGGTGTCAACAAAACAAAATGTCAAACTAATAAAATAAGCATCTTACCAGTATGTGTAAAGAGGGAGAAGCCTCAGGCTAAATTAAATACTCTTATTTTGTTGACAGATTGGTTACATTTCACAACAAATATCACAACACACAAGTGCTGAAAGTTAAAGATGGTCTTTGGCTCGTGTTGCACATAAAACTGTAAAATTATTAGCATCAAGTAACTGTGCAAGGCCGCAGGTTTGATCTCTCATGCAGAGCTGGTCTATTTGTACAGGAATCATTCAGCACTGTTGAGGAAAGCTGGTAAAGATGAGAAGAGTTATAGAAATATAATAAACTTAAAATCATTTTAATCAAAACAAACTCAACAGATTTTTGAGGAGTAAAGGCTGAATTGTTAGCTTGTTAGGTTTAAGAAATTAAATCTTCATTGTGTCAATTTTAAAGAATGCCTTAGTTTTTTGGGGGGTTTTCCACATTGTGGAGAAAATTAAATTAAATTTGCATAATAATCGATATACTTTTCACGCATTAATAAAAATAAAGTGCATATCTTGAAGGGGCTTGTAGAAAATATTCATCTCAAAACTGCACTTCCAGACGTGGCGATCTGGTCAAAAACAGCTTTCTCTGGTGATCTGAGAGGAATGAGCTAAAGACTGGGAGAAGGTCAGAGACTACAATCATCGTCGATTTGTCCTACACTTCTTCTTCTTCTTTCCTGAGGTCACCGTGTTGCCAGCACTAAGTCCCCCCTCCTTCGTCCTCTTGCTCCTCCATGTTTCTGCGCGCCATTCTCTCCCGGCGCTCCGCCAGCCGCCTACACCGGGGGCAGCCTTTACCTGTCCTGAAGCAGCTCTGATGGTAGCAGGCGTGGCACTCTGAAAGGGGAGGAGGAACACAGGAACATTAGCAGGCAAAAGACAATCGCATGTCGGACTGCAAGCAAAAGCCAGCCGCAAACAGGTTCAACCGGTTTGCACACCATAAGGTAAGTTGCACAAGAAACAAAAAAAAAAAAGCAGCCAATTAGAAGCAGAGCTCAGGGAGGACGGGAGTATAAAAGGCACAGAGGTGAAAGGCAGCGAGGCAGAGGGGAGGAAGCAGTTCATACCCTGAGAGCTTCAACATTAAACCTGCATAGACTCGTCCTGATACTCATTAGCAGTGAAAGCAGTTTCAACCTGCGCAGCACTTAATTTAATTTGCCCTCATACGAGATAATGTGAAAAACAACATGTCTAAGATGATGGATTCATGAGATGAAACTCAAAGTGAATTTAAAACATGTTTATTTCATATAAATGAAGATAAAAAATAAATAAAAAGCCACAACTGTACAAGGCATAAATAAACTCTTTAACATCACAGATAAACTCTAACAGCAAACCAAAAACGAGCAGATAAAGAAAATCAAATAGAGAACAATGCAAGTGATCAAACTAAAATCCTCCACTTGCTCAGGCAGAAAAACATAAGTAGAAACCAACTCTGACAGGTGTCCATTTTGAAATTCAGAACCAAAAGGAGTTTAAAACTGTAAACACGATAGAGGGGACGCACACCTTCTGTGACGACATTTAGCAGCATTATTTTTCTAATGGAGGCAGCCATTCAAAGCTAAAGAGAAGAAAATATGACAGCTATACCTTCTGGAGCCAAAACTAAAATGTCCACCACCATCTGGCAAAATATCAACGAACCACCAGCTGTGCAACCAGAAGAGCCAAAACCAACACCAGCCCAGTAACACCAGGAACTCAGAACAGTAAATGAAGAAAAGGTAAAGATTCCCACCCCACAAGAAGATGCGAAACAGCAGTGAGAGATGTCTAAAATGGTTGAGAATATTTCCAAAAGACCATGATGCTCAAGCTACAGCTCCACCCACTGTCCCATAACACACCAAATTACAGTTTTATACACCTTTAGAGTGGATTCTACAAATGACAATACATTAAAAAGTTACTAATAAAGAGGCTAGGGATGTTTCTATTACGATATCCTGCCACCAACATGACGATCTACCCACAGGTCTTGTCTACACAGAGTTAATTTCCGTATCAAAACAGAAAGCAATTATGATGGCTGTTAGTGAAGCATTAGTTAATTGGCTCAAGCTGTTAAGGATAAAAATACAATTTTGCAATATCATTGACACGGAAGCTGTGTCAAGTCAGATAAATGGTTGGAAGTAAACGACAAAGATATGTTGCAAGTTAAATGCTGCACATTTACAGTAATGCAGACAATGCAAGACCGTAATAGTGTGGCACTTACTGCACTGTAATGCTGCTGAGTCATAACACACGTGGAATTGGTTTTAAGAAAACAGCAAACTGGTACTCTGTTTTGGCTTTATCGACTCAGATTCACATTTTTTAAATAAGAAAAATCTTAATCAGGACATCCCTAGTTTTAAATCCATTTTCTCCAAATAAACATACAGCAGGACATTGCTTTGAATTGAACAGATTTGGACAAGGATATTGCTCTATCTAGAAAAAACAGTCAAAATCTCAAGTCTCTAAATAGACTATTAAAAAAACCAGTAAAACAAGAGATAAAAATATAACAAGTCTTAAAACTGTTTTGCATACGGCTCGTACTTTTACTTGGCAGTTATAACAAAATAGTCCTCTCCAATTTCAAGAAACAGGCTTTATTAATCTTTCCAGATAAAGAAATATTCCTCAGCATCTACTCTTGACCTCCAACTCCTTCATCTCCACCCTCAGTCTCTCTGTTCTCCTCTGTCGACGCTCCATCCTCCCCTCCACTCACCCTGCTCTTTCTGCCTTTAGTTAATCTCCTAGCTTTGCGGGTTTTTCGATTTCTCCATTTCGTCTCGGCTGCATCTGCTGTACCCTCTCGCTCTTCCTTCACCACCTCCGTATTTACTACCACGTCACTTTCGCCGCTCTCTCCTTCCTTCTCCTCCTTGCTTTTGTGCTTGGAAAAAATACTTGCTAGCTGATGTGGTTTCAGTAGTTTGAAGACGGAAAAATTTTCAGTTTTAACTGACTCTGTGTCTTTCTGAGCTTTCTCTTCCTCCTCTGTTTTTACCAGTGATCTTTTAATACACTCTTTGCTTCCTTCTTCCTCTTTCGATTCCATTTCTTGTTC
Organism: Brachyrhaphis roseni; assembly: GCA_903066815.1. NCBI lineage: Eukaryota > Metazoa > Chordata > Actinopteri > Cyprinodontiformes > Poeciliidae > Brachyrhaphis > Brachyrhaphis roseni. The sequence goes on from CAEFZY010074016.1 coordinate 6,502, forward strand.
ATTCTCATCTCTTTTTGAGAAACTCTTTACTCGATTACTCCTGTGCCCTTTCCCCTCCTGTCCTGCTTCATCCAAACTCTCAAGACTGCTGCACTTTTCTCTTTCACTTCTGTCTTGCTTTAATCTCTTTATTCGTAGAGCCTTCAACAAACTCTCTTTTTCTCTTCTTGCATGTTCATCTCCACTTCCCTTGTTCTCAAGCTCTTCCTTCCTCTCCTTTTCAGCTCTCCCTATCTTCTCCTGTTGCTTCTCACTTTCTATAATCCAGGGAACTCTGTTAACCATCTTCCCAGAACTAAAATGCTGAAGCGTTCCCTCTCTCGCAGATGAATCCCTGGAATTCTCCTCCTGTTTATTTCCTCCATCCTGCTGCTCTCCGCTGTTCACCTCCTGATCTACCCCCAGCTCCTCTCCGCCCTCCCCTTCTTTCCTGTCTCTGGAAAGCGCTCTCGCCAGTCTACGGGGGGTCAGGATCTTCCAGTCTCTCCAATTTAGTTGAAAGGAAATGCGGGAGGACTGGGGTCTTGAGGGCTCACCTTCGCAGCGCTGGCACTTGCTGAGCTGGAAGGGGAAGATGATGTCTTTGTCGTTGTTGCAGAACTCGCAGACAAAGCCCTTCGCCTGACACAACTGAGGGAGAGTGAAAGCAAAAATGATTAAAAACAACCGGGAGAAGTACCTGACAATGTGAGGTAAGGCTGAAACGATTAATCGGGTTAATCGTGATGAAGCGATTATTGAAGTAATTGTCAACTAATTTAGTAATCGATTAATTAAGCTGAAGTATGCAGGCTCATAAGAAGTCCATAATGCTAAAAGAACACACTCAGCAGTAATTAAACTGAAACTGTACAAAAAATATAAACATTTTGCCAAAAACACTATTTCTGTAAACATGTTCAACCCAGAACTATTACAGTAGCATAGTTTTAGTTTCACCTGATTTAAATTCTGTAAAAAAAAATCAAATTATTAATCAGTTAATTCAAATAATATTCAACCCTACACTGTATTGATGTTAAGGCAAGCAGAAAGGGTTCTCCTTAACACCTTAATACTGCAAATGATAGAGTATACACTCAAGCAATGCTGTGTTATTGCATTTTTTTCCATTTGAAAGATGGAAATTAAAAAAATAAATTCCTCCTTTAAAGTATTTATTATACTGTGTCAAGTGTTTAATTGAAAAATCTGCAGAATGTGCCAATTTATATTTTTATCCAGTTAATCATCAGGATAAGCGATAACTATAATAATCAATAATTGCAGCACTAATTTGAAGACAACCAGTTGCCATAGCAGCCGCCTTACCACGCAACCAACTACATGCATGGTCCCAAGCTTAAGCAGCTCTTTCAACCGAGGAGCCAGTTCTCCGTTCCGAACAGCAGTGAGATCGTTGAGCGAGAAAAGGTGAAGGTCCTCGGTCATGTGACCTGGCACGCTGTCGAACTGGTCCAGAACCCTGAGAGGAAGACCCAGAAGCAAACGGGTGATGTTCTCCAGTCCAGGAGCTTTTTCCATCCCAAACAGGCTTTGGTTAATGCGAACAGAGAGGCTTACCCTCTGGCAAAGCGACACGTCTTGAAGAGATTTTTCATGTGAAAAAGTTGCACTCTTAAGACCTGAAGAAAAAGAAGGAGTTATTCAAGTATTCAATAGAAAACAACATACTACATAAATAGAATTAAACAGTTTTAAGGAGCTTCTGGTCTGGAGCACTGCTGAAATCCAACCCTTTTCCTTTCAGTAAGTGCTACAAGCTCATGTTATCCACAACACTCTTCAGTATGGATGCTATTACTGAAGGAGGAAGACTCAAATTTAGCCATTTCTAACATCACAAATGTGAAAACAGCTAAAACTGAAATCAGAGGAAGCAGAAAAGTTATAAGAAGCCATTTTAAACAGGTCATTTTTCACAGAGATGCATTGACTGCTCCTTTTAAACAAGGGGTAAGACTTCAGCAAATAATAAATTATCTGGACAGGGCCAAAACAGAGTTAAAAATAAAAATAGAAAAGCAGCAAAAACTTTGAAATATGTCCCAAAAGCCTCGAATTACTCATAAAAAATTGCCATAAAAAAATTTCAGTAAAGTCTGGCTCCTGGGAGTCTAAACATCATCATACTTTCAATCGGTTCAGCTCTCAAAAAAAACACCGAAAGAGTCAAGTGATCTAGCCAGCTGATTAACGAGCTTTAAGTCTAAATCCTAATGATGAAAAAAAATATATAGAAACAGCTACAAAAACAGATTTTTAACACTTAAATGTTATCAATTTATTTATTGAATATGTTTTGAGCTTTTCTTTTTTATTTTGGGGTCATTTCTTTTTAATTATTAGGCATAAACTTTAGTGCTGAGAAGTAGAGGTTGCCTCACTGGAGAATAAATTTACTTGAAGGTAAAAAGACAATAACGTAAACCTTAGATATTGTTAGTGGTATAAAAAAAAAAAAAGTTCTTTAGGAAGAATCCGTTTTCTATTGAGCTGCATGAGAGACATTAAAATCCTGTTTCTGGCTATACACTGCAGCTCTGTAATGCTGTATGCCACTGAAGCAGCACTGAGAGACATTTTTAGCATAATTTTAAGTGCAGCTGATAAATGCTGAATGTCTCTATTCATTCCAACTCATTACTCAAAATGCAGCAGGTCACAAGTTTGTTATTTCACTCTTTAAGGACTTGATATTCCTCCCTCTGGGATGTTTGTGAGGGGAAGAAATGTCTCCTTTAGCTGGATGCAACCCGTGAATCTTCGTAAACATCATTATGGAAAATGTTACCGCCTCTGAACTCACCCTGACAGACTCCAGAGACTTGAACTTCTTGTACAAGCCACTGTTGATGTCACTCGGATTGAACAGAGGGTCTCCTGAAATCTTGTTCAACAGGTCTCGGGCGAAGTTGCTGACGTAGTACTTGCTGAAGTCCCACTTTCTGAGAACTCGGCCGGGAACGATCGCCTGGGCGTTCTCGTGGCAGCACTGGCAGAAGTAGCGGCCCAGGTACTCGCAGTATCGCAGTCGTTTGATGTAGTCTGAGGCGAGAGCATCCAGCAGAAACACAACAGGAGGAGAAAAGACGTATTCAAACAAAAAAAAAAAATCTAATTGTCACTTCTTTTTATAAATTTGACCAATTAAGACAAAAAATGGGAGTCTGATCAGCCTGATTGGCTGAAACAGGTGACAAATAAACTGACAACTGTAACTATAATGCAAAAACAAAAAGAGTATTTTTAGTGTCAAAGAGTACTTTGATACTCTATCATCTCAAATAATTGAGATGATGAATGAAGCTATTATAAGCAAACAATTTTTCAAAGAAATGTGAAGAAAAAAACAACAACATAGAAACAGACTATAAATGAAGTGTCAGTCAGTCTATTAAGCAGGACTTAGCAGTAAATATTTGATGTCTTAATGTGTTGGAAAAGTCAGAAAGGTAAAACCCTATTTAAAACCATCTTGCACTATATTTCCAGTTGTACATTAGTATTACTGTGACTGCAGATCATACCTGGGTCAATTCTGGTGCCGCATCCAGCACAGCGGTAGTTCTGCTTGGCAACAATGATCTTCCTCCTTAAATTAAACAAAACACCAAACAATTTGGCTATTTAGATTGCAGTGATCTTATGCAAACTGACATCTACAATCAATTTTCAAATAAATTTTAGAAATATCTTTAAATGTGAACACAAAGAAGGCTGGTTTACAATATGGAATAACTAAAAATATTTGCTTGTTACTGCTTGACTTTATCTCATGTTAAAAGTTTCAATTTTAATTATTTTAAATAAATCCCCAGTGTTTGTTACAGTCTTATTTGGCAGGTAGATCTGAGAAAATGAAGCCCCACATGCTGCAACCAAGTCAATAAATTTTATGAAAAGCTTTTCAGTAAATGACAATTAAAACAACATATTTAGAAAGGCAGCAAAATGAGGAAGAACTTATGTTTACAGACTTTGGTGCAGGATGAATGTTGAAGATGATTTGTGGTCTCGGCGGCGCCCACTCAAGGTTGCCTCGAACTCGAATCCTCAACTTGTAGATATCTGCGTGCTCTCCGTCATCAGGAGAGATGGGCAGAGAGTCGGGAATAGGCAGCAGCTGGTAGGAGACAAGAGTAACGCTTAGATATGCTTCACTGCTTTTCAGAACATGTTTGCAAAACACAAAACCTATAAATATTGTACGATGGACCAACACGCTTTAGTTCAGATTAAAATGAGATGTTGCACCTTCTGTGGAGCATCGTGCTCTGGAACCAGCCAGTCGAGCTCTGAAGCTGCAGGAAGCTGCATGCCCTCGAACTGCCTGAGCAAACCCATCGCCACCGACTCAGCTGAGTTAGACTGGAGGAAGGAGGGAGAGCTAAAGAAAAACAATAGGAACAACATATAAATACATCTTAAAAAGAAAAAAAAAATTGCTTTAGCCACACCTGTTCTCTGCTAATCAACAGAAGCGCAACAAAACCCCGAGTCTGGTTAACGGTGCAGAAAGGTGTAAACTGATATAAAATGGAAGTTCCTGAAAATGTCTCTGGAGGATAGATCAGGGGGTTTCTCTGGTTTCATTGTACCAGTTTATCTTTTCTGAGAGATTTAAACTTCCGAAATACAAAAACATTTGCAGAGAATAAAAATAATTGGAAAGATCAAATAGTA
>CAEFZY010074028.1:0-11643 GCA_903066815.1 Brachyrhaphis roseni
AAAAAAAAACATACCGGTAAAAGTCACTGAGAGCCGTCTTCATCTTCCTCCTGAGCAAGGAGACGTGTTACGTTACATTGAACTTGCGTCTTCCTCTACACATATATTCCCCCTGTCTCACTCTTACCTTTTCTGCTTGAGCGCCCCTGGCTGCCGTTAGAAAAAAAAATCATACAGTAAATAAGCTGCATCATTGTATAAGCCGCAGGGCTGAAAGCGTGAGACAAAAGTCGTGACTTATAGTCCGGAAATTACGGTATATTTGACTTTTTCTCAAAAAAGGCAATTTTGAAAAAATGTTTTAGCTTGAAATGAAACCTTATAAACTAACTGAAGAATAACACATAGACACTCCACACTCTGGTGTTAGTTTCCATAAAGTACCTCAATAGACATGATCATAATTCTTCTTCAAATCCATAAAACACATGTAGGTTGGGCAACCAAAGTCTAACGACCACATAAGTATTTCCTTGAGATCTGTTTCCTGTTCCACAGATGAACTAAATCCACACCAGCTGTTCAGAATCCACTATTTGATAATTACTCCAAAACGGTTGTTAAAAATCATAAGCAATTAAATTTCTGTCATAATATGTGTCTGACCCATTTTTGTGAATGACAATTTTTATCAACCCAACAGGAGAGAGTTTGTTGACGCGTTTGTGAACTACGTCTTCAACACATCAGTGGAGGTTGTGTTTTACGAGTTCAAGCGAGGTTTCTTCCAAGTTTGCGATCGTGATTTGGTGAAACTTTTTAGACCAAAGGAACTGCAAGAAACCCTCGTTGGAAAGGACTTCCATGACTGGGAAAAGCTGAAACAGGTACTTTCTTTGTGATAGTATGTATTCTGAGCTGTTTGAATTATCGCTGACGCCTGGTTTTGGTCTTCTTTTAAGAACACAGTTTATGAGGACGAGTACAACGCCGACCACCCCATCATACAGATGTTTTGGGAAGTTTTTGATGAGCTAAAGGAGAATCAAAAGAACACCTTTCTGTGTGAGTATGAAATTAGATTGTGTCCAACATTATTTAAAAAAACAACCATAAAAACTAATTGTCCTGAAAAAATCACTTAAATTTTGAAAACTTAAAAAAAAAAAAAAATACTGGAAACAAATTTCTGGACTCAATGTAATTTCTGACAAAAACTTAGAAGTCCTTGGCATCCAAAGTGCCTTGGATACTGCTTTATCATTTTATTGTTTTTTCCACAATTCCATCTATTTTTACAGAAAATATCTATCGAAGATTTTCAGACATAGATTCTTGTTCCTTTTGTTGAGAGAGAAATACGAGGACTAGTCCACCTCTGTGAAATTATGAGTTGCTTGGTGTTTAGTTGAAGTTGAATTATAGCATTACAAAGGACAGAATATTATGCCATCAACAAAGTTTAGATTGTACTTATTGATGGCCAGATAAAAATATCTGGCCATCAAAAAATATGCCACTCACTATTACTTTGTGGGGGAAAAAAAGAAAAAAAAAGTTAATGCTTCTTTGGAGAAAGTTTCCGTAAAGGCAGATTTACTCCTGCTTTATGGCTTATATCCACTGATAACCTCTTTTACCTCCATCAGGGTTTGTCACTGGATTTGAACGGGTGCCGATCCTCGGCTTGGACAAGATAAAGATGAATATCAAAGTTAAATCCACGCAGGATGACCAGTATTATCCTGCGACCCATACGTGTTTCTCCACCCTGGAACTGCCACTGTATTCAACCAAAGACATCATGCAAGCCAAACTAACCGAAGCTCTTAGCAACAAAAGGATCAGTCAGTGTGTTTGATTCAGGATGAATCCCTGACTGCATCTTTACTGAGTGATACGGATGTTTTTACTCACGAACACAGCACTTCCCTAATGATGAAAACCATGTGTATATAAAGAAAAACAGGTTTTAAACTAAAACAGTTTTAATCAAAACCTGCAAAGAAGTTACTGTCATGTTTTGTAACTCATTGTTATACTTTAGTTTACTGAGATGTTACAAATAATTATTAGACTAATGTGGAATAAGTGAGATTTAAAAAATAATCAGAGATTCTTTCAAATAAATATGGCATGTAACCAGAAAACTGTAATTTTTCCTTCAGTCTGTTGGTTGTGTGGGAAATTTTCTCTATGTATATTTGTATTCTTGCTATTAAGTTAACAACATTTAAGTTAAAAACAAACGTTGTAAATTATGAACTGAAAAGTATGGACAAAAGGATAGTATTGTTTACCTACGCTCTTTATTTTTTACAATTACATTATCTCTATGAAGATCTGTATGTTTCTTTAATAAAAATCAACAATTAAAACTCAGGAGGCTGGTGTTCTGTGGTGGCACAGGGGTTAATCACAGCCCACATGGGGAGGCCCAAGTCCCCAACTCAGCTATTGTAGGTTTGATTCTGGTGATCTTTACTGCATGTCTTCCCCCTTCTCTCATTACCCTCTTTCCTGTCAATTCACTATCAAATAAAGGCCACAGGAGCCAATAAAACTCAAAAAATAAAATTCTATAATTATGCTTGCTTGTGCACGTTTTACAAAATGATGTTTGAATATCAACACAGACCAAAGTGCTAAAAGAAATGTTGAGAATGAGAGTACTACTGACTTTGATACAACAGTTTTAACATTCAGATTAAAATATTTAAAATAACTTCAACTTAAAATTTAAGATTTAAAGAAACTGGCCGCTGTACTTTGTAAAAGTGCAAACAATCACCTTCACTGTAAGGTGATACATACAATCTGATGCTAAGTGTTTAATCTTTTATTTGTGTTTGAAATGAATTTGTTCACAAATCACCAATTATCTGTCTGATTTTAATCTCAGCCAGTAAAATTCCACTCTTCAAGAATATTCCCAAATAAGCATTGAAAAACTTAGTGGTTTTAATGTTATTAAACCACTAATAAATGTCCTTATTAACATTATTAAGATTAATAATGTTAACTCTACTTAAGGCCCCATAAGACTTTGGAGAACTGGCTTAAATTATGGATCCAAAACTTTAGAAAGGATTATTCATGTTTGCCTTATTTAAAGAAAGTTGACCAGTTTGTGAAGTATTTTGGGACCAATTAAAACTGTATTCTGTTCTCAACAATCACAACAAGGCTTATGTCATTTTTTTCCGTCAGCCAAGTTTATTACAAGTAGATTTAAGTGCACCAAAGTTAGCCTCTCAGTAAAAATCCCTGTATGCGTTTCTGTTTACTAGGAAATTAAAAGTATGCAGATAGTGCAGGTCTTACGCAATGAATGCTTGAAGGTTTCACTTTCGTTTGTTGATAACAGGATATTTGTCAAGCGTCATAGTTTTGTTTTCCTTTCCTCACAGCTGTTGGAGGGAAAAACAAGCCCAGTTTCGTTTTTCTTACAGCTGAGTCTTTAGCTGAGTCTTTAAAAGGACCAGCTGTCAACCCTTCACAGCCTCATTCTCCAACATGTTTTCGTGGGGTGAGGACTATCGGCAGAGCTTTCGCCAGAAAAAGGCCTCAAATGTCCCAACTTCGGACCGAGTTCATTTTTTAAACCTCGGCTTCCACATCCGGGACCTTTCTGCTGCTCATAATGTTCTCGCTTTCGTGAAAGACGCTGGAGAAGCGTCTATTATCCGCACACAGGGGAATGGAGATGGGAGAAGAGGGAAACAAAGTGAGTACTAATCCTTTTATAATGACTAGATGAGAGAAAGCTTCACTTTGCACTCATGTGCTGTTACTAAATCTGCAGAGTTTGTCAATTGTGGTGAGAAGATCCAGGCTGTTAGTTGTGGAGATGATGTTGTCACGCTGCTCTCTGATGGAGGTAAAGTCTTCTGCGTGGACCCAAATGTCAGCCCGTTCACTCCCAGGTAACACGGAATTCAAAACCATGTTTTGTTTTACTGTAATGATGATCTTAGGACGTGTTTGTTTAAATGTGGTTGTATTTTATCAGTCCTCCATCAGCGCTGTCCGGTATCATAGTGACCCAGATTGCCTGTGGGAGCCATCATACTGTTGCACTCACCAAAGGTACTGTTAACTTGCAGTCTGCTCTGTTTCAATGTTTGGTTAGAAATATGAGATATTATAGATTTAATAGTCATTTATTAGGATAATTGGTCAATTATTAAAGTGTGGTTTTGTGGAATAGTTATTAGTGGTCAGTATCCGAAACAAATTGATGTTTTTTTAAAAGTTGGGTTCTACGGAGAAGGCCATAAATCATAATAAAAAGAAAGATGTGGTAATCAGGCTTTTCCTAGCTGGCACCAATTTTTGGTTTATTTTGAGATCTAATTTCTGGTTAATCCTTCTTGCAGCAGCCAAGAAGAAAAAAAAAACTCAATGGGTGATGTTTTATCACAGATGATCAAGTGTTCACATGGGGCCAGGACTCCAGGGGTCAGCTGGGACTGGGAGGGAGTAATTCTGGAGCCGGTTCACCTCAACACATCACATCTCTGTCAGCCATCCCGGTGGTTCGGATCTCTGCGGGAGGAGAGCATAGCTTTGCTCTCACCGTGTCTGGAGGCGTGTTGGGCTGGGGCAGAAATGACTGCGGACAGCTCGGACTGGGAGACACTGAAGGTGATGCACCTCAACTTTCTCTCATGTATTTCAAAGGGTAGTGTGTAAATTCAATGATTTTAACCATAAGAATACTTAAATTATACAGAAAACAAATTTGTAGAAGTGCAAAAATGGATTTACTGTGTTACTTGTCATGATGAATTTGAGGAAGTGTCTCACCTTCATCCCCTGACTGAATGACACTGGTTCAGACAGGTATGCTCTAAGAAAAGTCCTACATTATTTTACTGCAACTCAAAATATTTGTTTTGTATTTCATACAGATAGAACCACACCAGTGCCGGTCAATTATCTGAACACGAAGAAAGTCATTCATATTTCCAGTGGGCAGGAACACACTGTTGCTCTGACAAAGGTCAGTGATCCTAAAGTCTTTTTTCAGATTTGACAGAAATTTAAATATTTATTGTTAACATAAAAAGTGAAACTAATCAATGTGGTTGCCTGGTTTTTCAGGACGGTGCAGTGTTTACGTTTGGCTCCGGCCGATACGGACAGCTTGGACACAACTCATTCCGAAATGAGCTCCGTCCTCGGCTTGTTGCAGAACTCTGGGGGGCAAAGGTCACCAAAACTGCATGTGGGAGGTACTTTAACATATTTTATAAGCTTATTATGACCTCATGTGCACAGTGAGATATTTTCTGACTGATCTACCTTATAGTGACATGACTTAAAGCGAGACTTAACTACAAAACACTTCTGTTAGTTTTACTTTGGAAATTGTCCTTCATTACTCCATCCACTTTCTGCAGTGTGTCCATAGCAGTGGTAGTGAAACAGGCCATCTGCATGATGCTTCATGGGTAATACAGTCTAAAGGTTTTACCTTAATCCTCCCAAAACATTCTTCTTGTCACCATGGCCAGACACCTCTAACCTTACGTCATTATGACCATAACTAGTTTTTCTAGATGACATTTAGTTGTCCATGTTGGGTATGACACTCAGTCCATGGTGACATTGAGTCTCCAGCATCTTCCAGTTTATCTTAAGTTCTAGCCTTGATTGTTCCTAAACATCAAAAGTATTCTCTGTTTATGGACAAATGGTTGAAACTTTGACAGAATTGTGTTTCAATGGGAAAGCTATCCCAGACAGATCAAAACTGGATTTGTATTGAAAAAGCCAAGCAACATTAAGCTTCTGGAATGATCTCCTCAAATCCCTGACCTAAACTGAGTTGGAAATATGCCTAAAATCCAGATTTGTACCAGGAAACAAAGCAGTTTAAATGTATTCCACTAATTTTGCCAAAAAGCAAGAAAAAAAATGCAATCAGAATTGTATCAGGATGAAAAGTCAATAATCTTTGACTTTTTGTGCTGGGTCAGCCTGCATTTGAAACATGTAAGAATGTGCATTAAAATTACATCCATAGCCATCTAAACTGTAGGTTTGTAATTATTAAGCAAGCTGCTTTTACTCTTCCAGATATCACACATTAGTGCTGACAGACCGTATGAAGGCGTACTCCTTTGGTTGTAATGACCATCAGCAGCTGGGACGTGACGAGGAGAGTCATTCGTCTGTCCCACTACCTGTACAAATACCTCTCTGTAAGTCCTGTCAGTTTATACTAAGGTAAAGGTAAAAAATCAATTATTGAAGAAACTTTCATTTATTTAAACTACATGTACAGTGGTGGCAGCAGTAAATCTCACTCTATGAACTAAAACTTCTTTTCAATGAAAGCTGACTGTACCTTTACAGATTGTAAAGTAAGAATGACTACATTTTGCACTTCCACTGAAAAAAGAGTATGTTGTAAAAGGTTAAAAGAAAGGTTTTCAATTTTTTTTTTTTAACATTTACAAATTTTATTTAACCATAATAAAAACCCATTGAGATTAAAAAACTCTTTTTCAAGGGAGTACAAGCCAAGAAGCAGCAATAAATACAACACAAAAAAATAGTTCAACACTGAGATAAGGAAACTTTATGTTTGGTTCATGAACAATGTTGCCAACAAAATAGCCACTTTATGTCAAACTTAAGTCTACATTGCATGTAGATAAGGAAGATTATTTCTGCAATCTATTAAATATTACTTTCTTAATAACTGAGGAAAGTAATATCACATATTTAAATAACATTTATTTTTTTCTCTGTAGGTCCCACAAACAGTCACCAGATTGAAAATATCTTTGCTGGAGCAGATTGTTCGTTTGCAACCTGGAGACCTAAAGAGGTAACACCACAAATTCTTGAAGGTTTAGCAATATCTTCATCCTTTTATGTCAACACATAATCCTTTTCCCCACTTTGAGGAATATTTGTTACCCTATTTTGTTTCCAGGACGGATTGAACTCAAAGATCAACATAATGCAACAGCCTATTGAAAAACTGGTGGATCGATGGACCTCTGAATGTGATGCAAGGTTGGGACAAGTGACAAAACAGTAAGAATAATCCAGTTTCATGTCAATACTAGGTGTTTACTTGCCAAGTATGATATTATGATTGAGTAATCTTTTTTACATTATGTAATTTTGCTAATGACCTCCTAAACAGGGAAATTCATAGAACATTTTCCTCTGCTTCAATAGTGAACCGAAGTTTCCTTGACCAAAGGTACATACAGACTTTAAAGGTTTAATCTGAATTTCCTGGTATCTGTTCCTATTTTAAATTAGATGTTTTTTAATCATTTTAGGAAAGATAAGCATTTCCAGACCTCAACAAACTACCCTGGTTTGGATTTATCATTGGCCAAAAGTGTGTTTGAAAACCTGTTAACTGAGGATGTTCTTCAAACCGAGGTTTGACTATAAAATAAAAACATCCACGTTTACGATCTGATTAGTAATGGAAGATGACTTCTCAATCCCAGGTTCTTGTTTTGTTCCAACAGGTGGAAAAGGCTGTCCTGCAGTTGCTTCCTCGTCTTGATAACAAACCGGTGGGACTGGAGGGTTTGAGGGTCTTCCTGGTTCTGACTGAGCTTCTTCATGTGACTCAGAAATATTGTCAGCCACTGATCTCATCAACAAGTCTGAAGCTGGTTGAGGAAATTATTGCTGCCTTCCAAAAACTTTCTCCTGAAAGTCTCCGGATTATAGGTACAATGAAAAGGGCCTCTAATAAAAGTTAAATCATAAAATGATACATAAATAAAGACTTCAGTACTAGACAGTCTTTGGACAAGCTCTCTCTCATCAATGCTGTCCTCCTCAGGAGACTGGTGGTATTCACTTTTACTCTCTACAATGGTCAGACATGTAAACGTATGGAAGACGGCCCTCTCATGGCCAGTTTCTCGCAACTCATTCAAGAGTATCCTGCTGATCCTCCAGAATCTGTTTGTGGTTTGTATCAACTCCACATCACATTTAATCTCATTGTCATTTTGGCAAAAACGTACAGCACATAGTTCTCTACCCATGCCTACTCTTTTTGATGCTGCACGTTTGTCTAATTTAAAGGCCAACAGGAAGAAAATCCCTGAAAAGACATTTTGTGTGGAGTTTCACCCGACATTTCTTCAAGAAGATCTGCAGCTCTGGCGTAGAATGTCACTAAACAGGGTAAATAATTAGAGGTTAATTTCTAAATATATTTTCATGTATTTATTTTCAACAAAATTATTAATTTTTGTACAAAGATATGCATATTATTAAGGTAATTGTGTTAATAATCTGATTAAAATTAGTTTTTTTTAATGTCATTATTTCCTCAGATGGGGGATAATCAACCCCTCATACTCTGTGATTTTCCGTTTGTTATGGATCTGAAGTCAAAGAAAATGGTTTTTGACACCAACGCTGTTTGGACTCAGGTGAATAAACATTGGCATCAAACATTAACAATAATACAAATACATAGTTTTACTTTTCCTCAAAAAGTGAGTGTTGGAACAAGATTAACAGTGTGAAGTAGTCACAAAATGAAGCTGTACATTTGAAAACAAATGTCTTTCTAAGGTTTTCATTTTGTTTTTATTTAATATTCAAAAATGTTCCTTAGGCAGATCATCAGAGGGTTTTTGTTCCTCCCTTTGGATGGATTCCCCAGTCAAATCCTTATTTTGAACTCAACCTGAGCCGAGCTTCACTTTTGGAGGAAGCCTTCGTTCAGCTGGCCTCTGCTCATCAAACTGACCTTAAGAAGCCACTCGTGGTGAGTGTTTAGTTTTACTATCAATGCTAAAGCTCAGCAAGACCTCCTTGTCCTCTAAACATTTGTAAATTTGTATTTCTCAGGTGCACCTTGATGGAGACTCAAAGATCACACGAGTCTATAGGTCAGATTTTTTTCACCACCTCAACATAGTTAAAGAAAAAGAAGAGATGTTCATGTTGAACGAGTCTAAAACACTAGCATGGTTCTCCTCCAGAGTAAGAAGACGTTCTCATTCATCTTTAAAATGTTTCCTTTCTCACTAGAGATATAATTATTGTTTATATTATTTTATTAATGCAGGCAGCAGAGAGAGACCAGGCAAACTTCCACCTGCTTGGGATTCTGTGTGGATTGGCCTTATACAATAACAGCTTCATACAATTTCCCTTCCCACTGGTTCTGTTCAAAAAGCTGCTCGACATTGAGCCAACTCTGGAAGATATGATGGAGTTCAATGAAGGAGTTGGAAGGTGAGAAAATATTTAAATTTCACTAAAAGACTGGATAAAATTATGACTGCTAGGTGATTCAATAACTTCTGGTTTTGGATCTTTTGAAGGCGTCTGCAGTACATATTGGACTACGAAGACGACCTGGAAGACCTGTACATCACCTTCAACGTTGGTGATAATCTTAGTTATTCTCTTCAGAGTTTTTCATGCGATTTCACAAACTTCTTCATTCCTTACTTTCAGATTAACTGGGATGAGACAGATTTTGACCTTGATCCTAGTAATCCAGAAAAGCTCGTCACCAACCAAAATAAGTGAGCCACTCAAACCAAAAAGGTATCATTGATAATTCAATCAAAGCAGTTGGCTAATTTCGAATGTCTTCCTCCCAAACAGGAAGGAGTTTGTGGATGCCTACATGAATTATGCCTTCAACAAGTCAGTGGAGAGCGTGTTTCAGGAGTTCAAGCGCGGTTTCTTCCTGGTGTGTGACCAGCAGCTGGTGAAGCTTTTTAGACCAGAGGAGCTGCAGGGAGTCTTGGTGGGTGGAGACGTCTATGACTGGGTGAAGCTCAAACAGGTACACTCATCTAAATGGTTTACACTTTCCACTGCTATGTTCTTTGAAATTGCAGCAATTAAACTCATAACTTTGTTTTACTCACAGAACACACAGTATGAGTCGGTCAGTGACAAACACCCAACTATACAGATGTTTTGGGAAGTTTTTGATAAACTTACTGAAGAACAGAAAAAAGATTTTGTCTGTAAGTAACCTTCTATATTTTTCTTGTCTAAAAGTTTTATCCTTAAGACAGTCACTGGCAAAGAAAGATTTATTGATTCTTTTAAATTCAATTGAGTTTATTTATATTGTTCTAATGCACAGTGAACACAGTCTTAAGGGAAAAACATTTAAAAATCAGCTCAAATTCCATGTTACCAATATTTTTCCAACATACCTATGTACAATCCACTCATATTTAGTAGAATATAACAATGACAAGCTTTTCTTTTTAATAAACCAGAATGCTGCTTCGAAACTCTGCTTTGTTGTGCAGCTCCACTGCACAGAAAAGCTTCTCACTTGCCTCCTTTCATGCTGCTGATAAAAATGCTGAGGAGGGTTTCATTCTTCCCAGGTAGAAATAATACCAAAAGCTGCTGACATCAGAGTTTAGTCTCCAATGTTGCTGTTGTGTATAGGAAAAGTAGTGAAAGTTGCAGGGAAAAGCTATTTAGCCCCACTTCTGATAGCTTGCATCTCATTAAACCAGTGGCATGTATATTATTGAACATATTGCTTTGTAGCTTGAAGACATGAAATGAAGAGAGTTCTGATAACTGTGATGCAGGTTTTCCTCTTTATTTGTCATGAAATCATAAAAATTTGATTATTTGATTGTCTTTTGAGTGGATTTTGTCTTTACGTCTTCCGCAGTGTTTCTGACTGGGTTTCGGAAAGTCCCTGTTCTTGGCATGGACCAGATCAGGATGATAATAAGAATAAAACAAATCCAGAGTGACTCCCCTGATGAGCATTTCCCAGAGTCATTGACATGTCACTCTATTCTTGAGTTGCCGTTGTACTCGACCAAAAAGATTATGCGGAAAAGACTGAAGGAGGCCCTGGAACCAAAGAGAGGCTTCAGGACGTGAATCTATTAACATCTCACACACTAACTCAGGATAACATATTGCAATGCACTAGAAATATGCTATTAAAACGAGGTGAAGGGACAACACTTAACATATATATATATATATATATATAGCAATATATATATATTGCAATATATATATATATATATGCATATACATTTACACTATGACCACATTTTTTTCTGTGATCTATTGCACTTAGTATTTGTATTTACACAAGCCTTTGATAAATAAAGTATTTTATTATTATGTGACTTACAGAAATGAAGTTCAGAGAACAATTTATTTCTTTACATGTTTACATTTTTGGGTTGTCACTACAACATTGAGTTTCAGGTGTTATTCTTAGTGTTGTTTCTGATGTGACTTTGTTCCCTCTCTATTAAATAAAAAGTAAAGAAGATTCATTTATTATTATTATTTTTAATGAAACATTGACCAACATATTTGATGTGTATGATTTGGTGATGGCACTTATAAAAATGCAATGTTTGTTCAATTGTTTACTGTATGGGGTTTTCTTTACAACTTTGTAATTTTGTATTTTTGTTATGTAAAGCTGCTGAAATGTGCTGCACAAATCAACCTAACTTGACTTAAACTATTCAGATTATCACTGAAATATACATTAAATGAATATTGCCACCAAATCCGGCAATGATTTTATGCTTTAGAAATTGTAATAATTGCTTATTCTTTGTGATTTTAGACTTTCACGTTTGTAACTGTATAACTGTCATCTGCTTGATGACGCTGCAAGTGATGAAGTGCTGCTGATGATTTTCACACTGATAAAATGTATTTATTTGAAAAGGA
>CAEFZY010074031.1:0-21356 GCA_903066815.1 Brachyrhaphis roseni
AATTTGGAGAGACCAATTAACCTGACAGTCATGTTTTTGGACTGTGGGAGGAAGCCGGAGTACCCGGAGAGAACCCAGCATGCACAGGGAGAACATGCAGACTCCATGCAGTAAGACCCCGGGCCGGGAATCGAACCCAGAACCTTCTTGCTGCAAGGCAACAGGGCTTAATTCCTTTTTTATATTTGTAATTATTCATCCAGACATGAGGTCTGTAGCTAATAATATTTAGCTGGATCGTATTCTGCAATGTGGTCTACTTTAATTTTGGCAAATAAATACCTTAACTGTATAAAGCCTCATTATTGGTGGGTCAGATATTGCCAAGTTAACTATGTGGAGTGAGATATAAAGAATCATCAAATGGTGGTTCATGTAAAATAAACAGAACCCAGAGCTTTAAATCTGTCCCTGTAGTGAAAACGACACGTTTGCTTCTGACACTTTGAAGGAAGAGAAACCTGCTGAGTCCTCAAGACCGAACTTTGTTTCTGGGACTAAATGCAGATAAAGACGTCGGGACCATTTTTATGTTTGCCCATTCACACTGCAGCACTACTTTCATCCACTGATGTATTAAAAGTTGCATCAGTTATTTGTAGATAACTGTTCTCCAGAGTGCAAAAAGTGTAAGTTCAGAAATCCTCCAATTTATTAGAGCATTCAGGATCTTGAAGTAACAATTTGTCCGTTTAAAAGTCGTTAAGCCATCAGCTGTTCATGCAGCCTGGTCTGACAACATGAAAACGGTTTCCATCATGGTTCCCCCGGGTTTCCATCAGACACCCCCGCTGCTCTGATCAGCTGCATTTAGTCTGTGTTGCCTCAGAGAACAGAAAGGAAAAAATAAGAGAAGATCAGGAGGCGCTGGAAGAAGAAGGGTGAGCAAAGAGTCGACCGGCCAAAGCAAAGACAGGAACAGGCGGCTAAATGAGCTCCACAGGGGCCGAGACGATGGAGACATGATGAGATGAGACAGAGCAGACGTCAGGAAGGACCGGCTGTAATGTCCTTGGATAAAATGGCCGCTCTGCTCACCCTGCGCCTCTTCAACAAGTGGATTTAATGCCATAATCTGACCCTGCAAACGTCCAGAACGACCATGAGAGACGCTCGACTGAGCAGCAACATCCGCACCATGTTTCAGTTTAATGGAGCATTTAAATGAGGCGGAGGGCCTGAAGCAGCAGCACCGAGCTGGACAGGCGCACACACACACACACACACCAGACACACACACACACAGACTGAGCTGTGTGTGTGTGTGTGTCTATCAGGCTCCGATAGCAGCTTTATGCTTTAAAATTGATTCTGAACTGCAAGGAGACTAAATACTTTCAATACTTCAGTCCTTTGACATAATGGATCATTTCCATTATCTAATTTTAACTTTAGTTACTTTCTAAAAATTTATAAACTAAATGATTAAATATTTCCAAAACGAGACTCTTTTCAAAAGCAGGAGAAAACAGACAGTTTTTGTTAAATATCCCACTTTTAACAAAAACGTGAAAATGAGGAAAGTTTCAAAAATGGACGTCTCTGCTGCAGTTTCATTAACATGATCAGTATTTTCAAATTAATATGTCCTCATAAAGTCAAATAGGGTTAAACTAGGATTTATTCCAGTAGGGTTATATTACTTCATTAATGTTCTAAAACACCTTTTTAATATATTTTCAATGATGTTAAAAAAGCCGCAGCTAAAGATGCTGCTGCCTAAAGCAGCGACGTCTTTATCAAGCCAAGAGTTCAGTTTCTCCACTTTTTAGTTTAGGATTTAACAGAAACTTTTAGCTGTTTCTGCACAAAGTATCGGATCAAATCGGATCAAAGTATCGAATCCAATACCAGCTTGAATTTGGATCAAAAACAAAGTCTGAGGTATCAAACACCACTAGAGCTAAATGCTGTCTGACTTTGGACAGGTTGTCCCTCGGTTTGCGTGCATGAATGACCTCTGTCACCTTGTCTCCTGCTGGCTGCATGCTGCTGCAAAGCATCATGGGAAAAGCGTCATGAGGCGATTCTTCATCTCGGTTATTCTGACGGATGCTGAGAAACTCGGCTGGAAATGACAGAAAGTGTGAAACCTCAGATTAAACGAAAGTCCGTCCGGCAGCGGGAGAGAAAATCCTGCAGGCAGAAGAAATGGAGAGAAGAGGCTGAAATGTGTAACAGACAGATGTAACGACGCTTTGGTCTGATTTATAATAACAGAATGAAATCGCTGCGTTCATCGACCGGCTGTGTTGGAGGAAATCACTAATTTATGGGAGATTCAGTCTGACTGGGGAGAAGTGGTAACTATTCAGCCTGTGTGATGTCCAGCTCAAAGTGCTTAACATCAAAAAATACAAAGTCATTAGAACTGTCACCAAATTGAGAACAAACATTTTATTGAGTAAAAATTATAAGTTGATCAGTGTTCCATTAATTATGGTCCACAGGAAACTAACCTTTAAATCTAGACGTTTGTTCCAGATCTGTGGTGCATAGAAGCTGAAAGCTGCTTTTCCATGTTTGGTTTAAATCCCATCAGAGGAAAAATCTGCAGGATGTAAATAGTACTGCTATCATAAACATGCTGAGACTCTGAATATTAAAATATCACATTGTGTTACATCAAGTTTCATTTAACTGAACGTGTGAGCAGCTGTTTCTGTCGTACGTTGTGGTGTGAGGTGGTGAGGCAGGACGCTGTAGGCCCAGGTTGTCGAGAATAAATGGTTGTTTAATGATGAAAAATGCACAAAGTATCCAAACTTCCAGGCAGCACAGGGTGAGCGGAGAGGCTAGGCTCACCGCTGGTAGCAACCGAGAAAGCCAAAGGTAAACACGACAGGAACAAGACAAGGACAAAGACACAGAAGGTAATCACGGAACAAGACACACCTGGGAACAATCAAGGTGAAGACAGGACAACACAAAGACGTGAAAGACAGAAACTAAAAATAAATACAGAAAAACTCAAATCATGACAGTTTCCCGTCCTGTCAGACTTTCATATTCAGCAGGATCTTAAATCAGAAAACCTTTGGAGGTGATGGATAATGGGCCGTCTGGACGGTTCCAGTCCGGAACCAGTTCAGAACCAGAGTCATTTTATTTTAAATAATTAAAAACTGAAAAACTGCTGAAACACTGACCTCCTTTATATCTTATTTTATGTGTTGATGTTTTTGATGATTTTACTCATCAAAAGTTTGAAACTGTTATTTTGTCTTTTATCACTTTATATCTTTGTGTTTTTATGGCATTGACCTTTGACCTGCCTTGTTGCTGAAATGTGTTAGAAACATAAACCTGACTTAGTTTTTGTAAAGTCTTATTCACAGACTTCCTGGCCAAGGCCAGCGTTCGCAGCGTTCGCTCACTTCCTGTCAACATGGAGACGTTTCTGTAAGACGCCATGCTCAGACTGACGCTGCAGAGAAACAGAAGGATTTCAGAAGTTGGATGTTTGTGTGATCACCGCTTCTTTCTGTCGACACACAGATTTAAAGCGACGAGGACTGAAAGGTGCAGATGTTGCAGAAACAGCTGGAGCGTTGGGATCCGTCCTCAGAGCGCCACGTTAGCCGCTACAGATTCAAATCATTTTATAAACACCAAGTAATATTTCCAGTCTGATTAAGCAGTTTATGAGACCAGTAACACCAGTATTACCAGTTGGAGGTTGTGCCTGAACTTTCCCAGCAGAGTGGTTTGTGTAAATGATTTAGGAAGCTCCAGTTTAGCTTTGAAAGCTCTTCAATTAGAGCGTCAGTGTGGAGTATTTACAGCAGAAAGAGCCGGTCGGTAATGAAGCTCTCAGCTGAAACCATTGTCAGTCCAGATCTTCATCCGTCAGCAGAGCCAATTATTCCTGCTATCGACGGCCTCAGACGTCTCCGTCCTCAAACGGCTCCATTTAACCCATCCATGGATTAATCATGTTGTTATTTGTTGGCCAATTTGCATGTAATTATTTAATAGCCAACGTTTGTTTAAAGAGCCATTTTGAATGCTGCGGCTGCAGAAACACAAAATGATTTCAGTCTGACGGTTAATGACTCATCACACATTTCCTCTAATAACAGCTTCCACTCACTTTATGGAAACAGTTTGGAGATTATTTCTCATATTAACATCTGCAGACTCAAAACATTTTCTGAATTTTTTCTTCATTATCTTGTGGGATTTAACTTGCCTTGTTAGTAACTCTGGTATATTTACATCTTTACCTGATGTTGACTAATGTTCATGTCTGTTTCCAATCTTTGCTGCAGTAAAAGTCCAGTTGTCTTGATTCAACCTGATAACATCCTGAGAACCTGCAGCAGGTTTTCTGCTTCGTCTTTTCTCCTGCAGCAGTTAAAGTCTCCTAATTTAGGCCTTTATTCAACCTTATGACTAAATATTTCATCTTCTAGCAGCTGTAATGCAGGATTATTGTGTTTCTCTAACAGTTCTGTTCAGGGAGATCTTCTTGTTTTCTCAAACTCAGGATGTCAGACAGTCTGACCTGAAACTAACGCCGATTTAAACACTCCCTCTGCGATTTGGCCACAAACTCAGCCTGTTTGATATTTAATCATATTTCTGTTGTTGTTGTCAGCATCTAACAACTCTTTATTCTTTGATGGGATGATTTTCTGGTCCAAATGCAACAGATCCCTCAGCATGACGGTGAAATAATGAGCAAAGTCCTCCAAGAAACGGAAACTGAGCGAAAAAATGACTGGGAGATAAATTACATCACAGATAGATGAATATTAAAGATTTGTCTTTTAAATGAGAGGAAAGTTAGGACACCCTGTGTTTTATAGGAAGATGTTTAGTTGCCTTCACATTTGGTCTCCCCATCCACACAGCATGACACTTCCACCTCCGTGCTTCGCTGCTGTCCAGAGGAAACTGGCCAAGTTCATCCTGCAGCTTTTGGACCAAACACATGGCTTGTTACCTGTGAATCATTCTGGAACGAACCTGAAAGCTGCAGGACAGTAGCCTTTACTTTACTTTTTATTTATTTACATACGTTCATATTCAAGAAATATGAATATATATTTAATTGAGGCTTGTTTGTCAGATAAAATCGGAGTTTAGAAAATAAACTTTCAGTCGTTATTAAATGTATTTTTCATTAAGCCTTTTATTTACCATCTGTAAGCAAGGGTTTGTTTCAGATTTATGATGCATAGAAGCTGAATGCTGCTTCTTCAGGTTTGGTTCTGGATGCAGAACCATAAAACCTGAGAGGTCTGAAGAGATGAAACATGCTCTGTTTTATCTGTCCACTCTGCAGCTGTTCTGACCTGGAAGGAAGAAACAGACGCGCAGAGAGAAACGGGAAACGAGCGACCGACTCGGTGGGTTCTCCTTCAGGTCCGCTGGGCCAACGGCGGCTCAGCTCATCCATGAAGCTGCAAATTCTGCTGCGTTCCTGCAGTTAAAGGTCTGTCTGTATATATTTACACTCTTAGTGATGAAGTCCCAACTGTGTGTCTGGTAACAGCATTCAGCTTTATTTAGATTTAGCGAATAACTTAATCTGATACAAGACGTCGGGTCCAGTAATACCGATTGATCGGGGCAGAAAATGCCATCAAGAAGCCAAATGAGTTTTAATTACGTCTCATAACCAGACAGAGCAGATCTGTCAATCTCAGGCTAACCGGGCCGGAGGGAGCGGGGCGAAGGGGAGAACTGGGGAACGAGGAATGGGGGAACGGGAGACGGGGGGAACGGGGGGAACGGGAGACGGGGGCAATGGGGGGAACGGGTTGGAGTTCATGGAAAACAGGAGAATGGAAACGTTTGGTTCACTGAACCTGCAGAGAGTCTGAGTGAAACTCTGCTGCCCTCTGAAGGCTGCATGATGCAAAGTGGAACGAGCTGCAGGTGTGTGTGTGTGTGTGTGTATGTGTGGGTGTATGTGTGGGTGTGTGTGTGTGTGTAGGGGTGTGTGTGTGTGTGTGTGTAGGGGTGTGTGTGTGTGTCCTGATTGCTCTCAGAAGCATGAAGCCCTTTGAAGACGGTCCAGAGGATTGGTTGGGCTGTCAGAGGTTGGAGGAGGAGAATGGAGATGATTGGAGATGAGAAGCATGAAGGATGGCCGGGGACAGCGAGCGGGATGAATGGATTAACGCACCTGAATGAATCACACACACATCAGTAGCCTGCAGGAGGAGCCCGTATCGGCTGAACCCTCTTACCTGACTGCGGCGGAGAACGGACCACAGTGACATTTGGAACATGTGCTGCAGCAGCCGGAGCCTCCGAATGCAGCAGGCATCGATTTCCTTCAAATGTCAGGAATGTGAGCAGCAATAAGACGGCTGAACGTTTCCACAGGGCACAAACAGACTGGATGCTCCACAAAGAGAAAATCCACTAACTTCTTAGAGGTGAAAGGTCAGCGACCTGTTCCTCTGTCATCTGCTGGGCCAGCAGCTCCAGAACCAGAGAAACTCAGCAAGCTGACGAAGAGATGAAGAACCCTGAACATCGTCTTCATCACACTGGCGCTACATTCACACAGCAAGAAAATGCAACTCCTATCCAATTCTTTTCATGGCTAAATGGCCCAATTCTGACCTTTTGACCCAAAAAAACCTGATCTGTGGAACTAAAATGGATCTGATGGTTTCAAAGCCTCTGCAGTCGACAGGTCATGTTGCGTTTTATTCAGCGTGCTGCGTTCTCTCTTAGCTCGTCAGTTCTAGATTTTTGCTGAAATCTGATTGTTTTTCTGCATGTTTATTCACGGTACTAATTAAAAGCCATCGCAGTCAGACTGCTGTGTGAACGGTTTCTGGCCGTCCACCAGCAGCGCCGTGTTTACAGCAGTAAATATGGCCGCCGCAGTAAAGATGGCCGCCGCAGTAAAGATGGCCGCCGCAGCGCCGTGTTTACAGCAGTAAAGATGGCCGCCACAGTAAAGATGGCCGACCACCAGCAGCGCCGTGTTTACAGCAGTAAAGATGGCCGCCACAGCGCCGTGTTTACAGCAGTAAATATGGCCGCCGCAGTAAAGATGGCCGCCGCAGCGCCGTGTTTACAGCAGTAAAGATGGCCGCCACAGTAAAGATGGCCGACCACCAGCAGCGCCGTGTTTACAGCAGTAAAGATGGCCGCCACAGCGCCGTGTTTACAGCAGTAAATATGGCCGCCGCAGTAAAGATGGCCGCCGCAGCGCCGTGTTTACAGCAGTAAAGATGGCCGCCACAGTAAAGATGGCCGACCACCAGCAGCGCCGTGTTTACAGCAGTAAATATGGCCGCCGCAGTAAAGATGGCCAACCACCAGCAGCGCCGTGTTTACAGCAGTAAAGATGGCCGCCGCAGCGCCGTGTTTACAGCAGTAAAGATGGCCGCCGCAGCGCCGTGTTTACAGCAGTAAAGATGGCCGCCGCAGCGCCGTGTTTACAGCAGTAAAGATGGCCGCCGCAGCGCCGTGTTTACAGCAGTAAAGATGGCCGCCGCAGCGCCGTGTTTACAGCAGTAAAGATGGCCGCCGCAGCGCCGTGGATCTGGGCTTCAAGAGGAGCGGATTGATTTCAGCCTACTTCGTGCTGTCAGGCTGGTTCTGTGGCTTTCCCCTAAAATGTGTTCAATTTATGATTTACCAAAGGTGGTTTGGACCAACTTAATGAAACCATTTAAAAACAGGGTCGGCTTTATTACCGAAGATATTCCTGATTATCTTTTATAATAAATTACATCTTTCTATTTTTGATGGTTGAACTGAGACTCAGAGGATTTCCTGTGAGGAACTTAATACTTCCACCTACAGAAACATCGCGAATGTTACATTTGTTACATTTTAAATAGGCGATTTAAATCTTTTTTTTTTTGCTGAGTTAATGTAAAAAATGTCATTATGTATTATATTTTCCCTATTTTGCCTAAATACCAGGCAGCGTTGGACTGAGGTAATGGCGCTCATGCAAAATAAGTTTCACTTGATTCGCACGTTTTACAAACTGATAATCAGCCATGTTTGTTTGGTTGCACCTTCTGAACCAGCGCTTTCTTGTAAAGATCCTCATTTCGTGTCTCAGCTGATGGAGACGCGCAGCTGAAATCTGCAGCTAATCAGAATTAATTTCAGTGTGAAAGCGCCACAGCCTCCTCTCTACTATTCTGGTCACTTTTGATCTGGAAAGAATGGATTAGCTTCTTTCCTAAGGCAATTTCCTCACGATGAAATGCGCCATCAGCATGCACACACGCACGCAGCATCGCCGCAAATTAAAAGGACTGTCAGCGATACTGGATTATTTTAGCTGAGGCACAAATTTCCTCAAAAGAGAGAATATCCAGTCGATTGTAACGAGGTCTTCTTCCTGGTTCTGGGATCAGTCGGAGTTCAGGATGATAAATATCCATCAGATAAACTGATCAGCAGGACCGAAAATCTGACAAAAATGGAAATGAATCGGTTAAAAATCAAGACTGAACACAAACTGCTCCAAAGAGAAAAACAGTAATGGTTTGAATATATCGGCTGAACTAGCCTGACTAGTTCAGCCGAACTAGTCAGGCTAATGAATATTTAATGATGTCCTGTTTAAATTAAAATCTCTTAACTTTCCCTGTTTATTTCACTTTAAAGCCATTAAATATTTGAGGTCAGGGTCAGACCTATAATCCAAAACACCCCGAATGTCAGATTTTAAATAAACATGATGCTAAGATTTCAGTGGTAAAGAGAACTCACCATTATTTTTAGTTTTTGGTGAGTTTAATAAGTTCTCCTATTAAATTAGTCAGGCTTGAGTCTATCATCTGAATTATCCAGGTTATGAACATGTAAAATATGACTGACACAGAGGTGGGAAACAATGCAAAAGAAGAAAAACAATGATACATATCAGAGACATAGATGGTTGGATATATAACATGTGTGTCTCATATTTGGCCCCCTTCACTCTGAAAGTCTAGCTCCGGCTCTGGTTTCCCTTCTGATGCTGCTGCCTCCAAAGGATGGATGTGTATGTAAACTTCTGAGCTGGTCCTCCAGTCCAAAGACGCTCACTAAAGTGATTTTAACTCTACTTAATGTTTCCAATCAATAACTGAATATTATTGGCTGCTTCTAATGTTAGCATCAGCTCTACTATTATTACGTTTTATTTTGGCCAGAGCGAGACAAAACGAGCAGCGTGTTGGAGTTGTTTCCATGGCAACGCGTGACGGTCCGTTCAGCTCCAGCCGGTGCTGAACGGACCGTCACAGAGACTCGTTTTCCTTTTGTCCCAGATGTCTCCAGAGACAGTCACAGCCGCCTCAGAAGAGCAAACGTTAAACAACTGTCCTCTTCCTGCCTCGTTATTCCCACACCCACACACACACACAAATCCTCTCCATCAATCTGACCATTTAGTTTAACTTTATTTCTCACTCCATTAGTTTCTGGGACACGGAGCAGCGCAGAGCTAAGAAAGGAGATGTTTGAAAAAATAAAAAGAAAGTTTGACTCCTGAGATAAAATGTAATTTCACAGTCAACTTGCTGTGATGTATTATTCCACAACAACGGGGCGGCGGCTGATAGGAGACCTGCTTGGCACCGAGTCCTTAGGACATCAATGACGATCTCTGGAGAATGATTATGTCTCCGAGTGTGGAGGGAAAATCATTACACAAAAAAAATTCAATACATTGGGTCAGCACCATAGTTTAACAAACAGAAAAATATGTTTATTTTTTTAGTTTATGAGAATATTTCCAGTGGGCGACTTCATGCTCCTTTAATGACCTTTAAAGGTGAGAAAAGCAACTGCAGGTGAAGCCGAAGAAAGAAAAAGATCTATTTATCTTTGTTTTGTTCTGTTTACGGTGCAGCAGCTCATCCTGATGAAAGAATAAACATCATTTATTCCAGAACCCCCCATTACATGCTATTATCTACCAACATGCTTTGGCATTGATGGATGCCTTCTGCTTCATTAGCTGCAGTCTGTTCTGAGAATCACTTACACAATATCAAACAGCTTTGGCTAGAAATCTAATGAGGCGCGCAGCAGATGGGCCGAGCTACATCATGGAGGAAACGGCCCACTTTCTGTTCCTGACGTCAGGAATCCATCGCCGGGGGGCTCAGGGGGCCCGGGGCCCCAGGGGGCATCAAACACTGACAAAACAACACATCAGTCTGTTTCAAATGAAAACAAAACTGTTAAAGTTTAACTACAACAGCATAACACAGGGAAAAAGAGGAGCACATTTCTGCCAAAGAATATTCTGAGTTTGAAAAAATGAAAATTCGATAGAAAAAAATGAAATTTTCTAGAGAAAATGTTAAAATTTCTGAGTTTCAAAAGCTGAATTTTTTAAAGTTTTGTAACTCATAAATTTCCAAGTCTTTTTCTCTGAAATTTCTAAGATCTCAAAATTTCTGATTTTTCTTTAAGAATTTTTTTTTACTTTTCAAACTCAGAATTTTTCTTGTTTTGATTTCTGAATTTCAAAAATCAACTTTACATTTTGAAACTCCAATTTCCACGTTTTTTTCTCAGAAATTTCTAAGATCTCAAAATTTCGGATTTTTTTTATAGAAATTGTTTGACCTTTCTCAGTTTTTTGGTGGACGCTTACTCCTCTTCGTCCTCCGTCTGCGCTGCCCTGATACTCTGCTGTATGCAACGCAGTCACAGCTTGCTGTTCTTCTGAAACTGCGACACGAGGCCCAGAACCTGCTCCGAAGCCGCCACCGCCTTATTCTGAAGGTACAGGACACTGTTGTTGGTTGTCTCGTTCAGGAAGTAGCGGTAGTTCACCATGATGCCGCAGGAGTTGGCCACGCCCCTGGGGCTGGTGTCGGCGCGCCAGTTGATCCGCCACATGGTGGCGCCGTTCTGCAGGTGGAAGTTGGCCACTGGGTTGAGCGCGAAGCCTCGGCGCTTCTCTCCGTAGAGGTACCAGGCGCAGAGGCGCATCAGGACGGGCTCCAGGGCGAGGCACAGCTTCTCGGAGCGCGTCCACTCCCCGGTGGCGATGAGCTTCCGCAGAGAGTCGACGGGCGGGGTTCCCGCGTTGGAGTCCAGGGCCTGCTCCACCTCGCTCCACTCCTGCTCCGATAAGAGGTCGGCCCCCCGGCCCTCCTTCCTGTACTGGCCCAGCAGGCCTTGAAGCCAGGAGCAGAACCCTGGGATGGGCGAGAGGCTGGAGAACTGGGCCATGTGGGGGAACTCGCTCTGAAAGAACGGCACAAAAAGAAATTCATCTTATTTTGTAAAACCTTTTGAGATTAAAAGCATGAAACCCACTTCCCATGACCCGCTAATGTCAGAGCTTTTATTTGCTTTTAGCTAACTTTGAAACCGTTTAGAGCACCAGCTTCATTTTTCTTCCTTGGGGTTTTGTTCTCTGGTGGAAACGGCTGCAGAGTTTGGTGCAGCAGCTGTCTGAGTGGATCTGTGTCTCCATCCTGTCACAGATCCACTCAGACAGGAAGGAGCAGAGACATGGAGGAAGTCTACACAGACCTTCAGCCTTCACCGGTTTTCAGAGATGAGACGGAGGTTCAGGCTCGGTGTGAAAACAGAACCAGGACGTCTTTGTTGTTGCTCGGGCGGCTCGACCCCGTCAGTTCCTCCGTCTGGGACTTCATTACGAATCATCTGAGCTGCTTCATGAGCCAACCTGCTGATGGATGATCCTCTCCTCCTCTTCCATCCCTCGCCTGTAATATCTGTCCCCGTCTCTAAACTGCCTCCCCTCCTGTGTGTCATCTCATCGGCAGCGGTCACCCGCTGCTCTGAGCTCCCTGCCGTCTCAACACCCTTTCATTTAGCAGAAAGAAAGCCTCCCTCTTCTCTTCAGACACATTTCTGTGCTTGGGTGTCTACGTTAATAAGTGAGAGAACAATGTGTCAGGCAGAAAAGCAATAGCTGTCTATGAAAGTGGAAGTGTGAGACACCGCCTGGTGGGACACTTTATTTTTCTTCTACTCTACCTTATTTCACCCACCTTTCAATTTAAAAATCAAGGCTCCTTGCTGCTTCTCCCTTTTATGTTTCTTCACACTTGACTATGCTGTAGCTCTGCCTTCCTCACACTGAGCAAAAGTTAGTGGAAAAGAGAGCGATGGTATAAGTAAGAAAGCAGCGGGAAAGGCGAAAAAGGGAACGGATGACGGAGCGAGTTCTGCTTGGGGGGTCCAATCTACAAAGACAAACAAGATATTCTTCCTGCACCTGAAATTGCAACTGTGACCTTTTCTATCCCACTCCATCATCTCTCCATCATTACAGCCAATCCTCCGCGGCAATGCTGTCCCTCTCAGCCTGGATCTCTGCACATCTTAGGGTTAGCGTTAGCTTCAGGAAGTCAGCTACTTTAATAGCCTACAAGCAAATCAACCAATCAGATGACGGGACTCGGTGCAATTAGGCTTTCAGACGTGGTGATTTGCTGAAGTTCAAAGCAAGAATCACAACGGGGGAAAAGGGATTTAACTTTGAAAAATTTCCAAAGTTAAATTCCAGATCCGCTGCTATTTCATACCAAACAACAGATTTCACCAAGTGGAGAAAACTGTAGGGAGAAACTGTGGCTCATCTCTGTTAGCATATCCAACAGTTCGTTCCCACCAGCCCAGTTCAGTCCACTTTAATCCGGCTCCAGTCAATCTGCCTGGGAATCTGGTGAGGTTGGTGAGGTGTGAATGCTAATCGACCTCTGACCTCTGGTCCTCCAAACTTCGGTCTGGATTCAGTTGAAGCAAACTGGTTTGGTTTGAATGTGAACGGCAAAAAAAATCTGAAAATAGCACACTGAGAAACTTTGGGGTCCAGTGAATGAAACAGCTGATCTGCTGATGAAACAATAATGTGTTTATGATTGACTCGTGGCATCATTACAGGCATCTGAGTCTAGACTGAGAAAATAATGAATATTTCTATTCTAGATGTTAAATTAGGTGAATAAACACAACCTTACTGTCATGTTCAGGATGTTCAGCAGACTTCACACAAAATGGCTGATGAGAAGGAACCTGGAGACGGCCTGCCGTGTTTCTGCGAGGTCCCTGTCTGCAGGCTATTTATAATAAAAGTCAACAAAATGTTCTGCCTTGTAGATTTCCTTGTGCGGGCATCAAAAGATGCTGATAAGCGGCTTCTGTCTTCCTTCAGATTAGCTTCTTTAGCGTCAGTATGATTAATCTGCCTGGCGGAACAGCAGGAGGTCCTCCGCTCCTGTAATGACAGCTGTCTGTGGCGTCAGAAAGGTCAGCGACCTCTGCAGCCCGCTACCGACCGCCATCAAAACAGGAAAATAACTCCAGAGTTTAATGAACTAATACTTTCAACAAATCACCCCTCTTTAAACTTAAAGCACGCCATTCTGTCAGTATTTTCTGAGATAGAGAAGCTAAAGAAGAGAAGAGCTGACAAGCAGATTTGATGTCACCAACCTGCTGGAGGAACTGAGACCGTCTGGTTTCTGAGCAGAAAGCGGCTCTCCGTCTGCTCTGTCGTATTTCCATTATGAACGCAGCCTGGAGGTAAACCACTGGCAGCAGTCCTCTTACATGAATAAATAGACTTGAAGGAGCTTAAACCAGGTTTTGATGAGGATGTGCTGCAAAGTGCTTCCCCCATCTGTTGGGTTGAGTGGATCCTGATGTTGCATTTAGGATTTTCAATCATGAAACAACGAGCGACCCAACATGGAGGGCTCTTTTCTGCTTATTGAGAGGAATGGATTCGATTTCACCAAAGTAAAATCCAGCTCAGCCTGTATGTGGAATATGTACGTTTCTACAACCAGAAACCTTTACAGCGCTCCAACAGCCCTGACACCATGCAGAAGTATTCATACCCCGAAACTTAGTCACAATGTATTTTATTGGGATTCAATGTGATAGACCAGCATAAAGTAATAAATAACTGAATGTTAGCTCAGCTTAGCTTAGCAGCACCTTTACCCACCTGCAGCTCCCGGACCACGCGCTTGATGAGGTAGTTGCCCAGCTCCACGCCCTGCAGGCCGGCCTGGGTGGAGGAGATGGAGTAGAAAATGGCTGAATTGATCTTGTTTATGTCCTCCTCTGCATCAAGAGTTGCAAATTCCCGAACAATACTCTGAGGGAAGAAAAAACACACACCACTGCATCTTTACTTACAGTGGTCAACAAGGTCCAACGCGAGGGAACGAGCTGCTCACACATGAAAGATGCAAACTCCCAAACAAACACAAAAAACCCAAATGCAACACAAAATCACTGCAACAGCAAGTAAGAAAAGCTACAAACTCACTCCACGACACAGGAAACCTCCGAACCAGTAGAGGGAGACAAACAAACTGATTTAAGTCTTGACCTTCTGATTTAACAGGACGTCCAGAAGAAAGTCGGAGCAACAAAGAAAATGTGCGTTACACTTCATGTCTCTAACGTTGTTATAGAACAGCAGCAAATTTATGCAGCTGATAATGTTACCTGCTTTAGACTCCCCCTAGTGGTCAGGAGGACGACTGCTGTGTGTGTGTGTGTGTGTGTGTGTGTGCTTCTTCCCGAGATGGTTCTGGTTCTGAGATGGTTCTGACCTGGATGTTGTCGGAAATGTCCTCGGTCAGCGCCACATGCAGCACCACCAGCGGTTCCCCCGGCATGGCGGAGTGTGTGAAGGCGTAGCAGCGCCGGTACGGTCCCACTCTGCGCTTCAGGTCGGTCCAGTTCCTGACCGGGTGAACCGCTTCGTACCTGGCAGAAAAACTCAGTCAGGTTTAAGTAGCAACTCCTGCCTGACTATAAATTAAAAACTCCTTTAACAACTTCAGAGGGAAACACTCGGCTGAACCTCGACCTGCGTTTTCAATCCTAGTTCAGGACTCGCATTTAGTCCGTTGTTTAAAACAAGCTTTGCCTCAGATTTCAGGCGTTTCCTCCCCACGGAGCCGCGGCTCAGCTGGTGGAGCTGCTAATCGCAGAGTTAGAGGATGGCAGATGAAAATGGAGGAAGAGTTTAGAAAAATGCAGCCAATTTAACAGTTTTCTTGGAGCAGGAACTCCAAATCTGTTCCGTGTTCAGGTGCAGCGAAGGCTTTCATTATTTCTTCAATATTAGTAAGAAACTGGTCTGTAGCTGCTCCCAACTGTGGCAGGTTGTATTTCAGTGGGATTCATCCTCTGACGTGGCGCTTTGGTCAATGAAATTCACAACGTTCTCATCCAAATTAGAGGCGAGAGAAATTTTCCAGCTTCCTGGTCACTCAGATTCAGCCAGAATGACTGAACATCCTGGTGCAGGTGGGCAGCAGCCCAAAACATTTTTCTATTTTTACAAATCTTTACCTAAGCAGGAGTAGGAGCAGTGAGAGGATGAAGGGTCTTACTGGCTGATCTTCTGCAGGATCTCACAGGGCGACTGCCAGGTGATTCTCTCCAGCCGGAGCAGACCAACAGCAAACCACTTGGACAGCAGGCTCTTCAGAGTACCGTTCAGGTCCTGCAAGGACAGAAAACAGCTTCTAACTGATATTCAACTAAAACTCAGATCATGGTGAATGAAACAATGCTGTATTCATCATTTATTTTATAGCTTCAATGCGCCTGAAGACTATTCTTAGACTGTTTTCTTCCTGATCGTCTGGTCGACCCGGTTCTATTGGAACCAAAACTCCAACATCTGTTCCATCTCCAGCTGCTGTGGTTCTCTGTCTCTCTGCTCTGAGTCAAACCAACCTGTTCCCCTCCTCACCTGTGGGGGCGCTGCACCAAGAACCACTGAAGAAAGCAACATGAAAACCTCAGAAGACACTGACTGCAGCTTCCTTCTTCACCAAATACAAAAAAATGGAGTAGCATCTTTCGCTAAAGTCTAAAGCGAGACCGAGGCGGACCAGGGTTCGCTTTTTGAGCCAAACTTTCTAGACAGATGGACTACAGTTGGATAAAAGCAGACGAAGGACCAGCCCTGTCCGGTCCACTTTAACCCAACTCCAGTCTGTTTGCGTAGAAAACCCAAACCAAAAAAAACCAGAAAAACTCTGGTCCTCCAAACCTCAGTCTGGGTTTGGTTGAATTGAACTCTGGTTCGGTTTGAATGCATATGTGCCTGGAGACCGCTCCAAAAGCAAGAAGTGGACTACAGCGCAGGGCATTCTGGGTAAATCCAACCAAATCAAACATGCTAGTGCTAGTAGGAGAAACGGCTGATGGTCTTTAGCCAACGTCTAAAGAGAAATCCTCCAACCGCTAAAATCTGATGCCTCCATTTTACTTTCAGTTTTGTGAAGAAGGAAGTTGCCTCACTGTCTTCAGAGGTTTTTGTGTCGTTTCCTTCAGTGGTTCTCGGTGCAGCGCCCCCACAGGCCAGGAGGGGAAGAGGTTGGTTTGACTCAGAGCAGAGAGGAAGAACTACAGTAGTTATAATCGAGTCTACCAAACTGTCAGGGGGAAAACATTCAAAGTGGAGTGAGCAGAGCCGGTGTGAATTCACCCTTTGAGCTCCAGTTTTTTAATTGAAGGAGCTCAAACTTAAAACTACACTTTTATTGCACATATTGGCTCAAAGCTTCCAGTAGGAAATGAAGTATTTCACACTCTTATCTTCCACAGGCTGCACGGTCCCCTGGCTGTCTGCACGCCGCTTGAATGTTTACACATTATGAATAGTGATTTGACGGAGCTTGCAATGGACGTAGAAGGGGCCACTTCAATAAACACCTTGCCATTTCAAAGCAGGCATGTCCTCCAGCAGAGGTCAGACTTCATTTAAAGCAAATCTCAAACACACAAACAAGCATGCAGCACACAAGCTCTGGCACGTCCATCCAGCCCCTACCGACTGCTCCATAGAAGGACTTCCTTTAATAGCAGCTTGTCAATCACAACGGCCAACACAAAACAAACAACAGACATGGCAGAAAAGCTCCTTCAAATCCAAACCTGGCCAAATTGGAAATTCCTCTCCACATACATGCATAAATGCATCAGACTCCGCATCATTCAGCTCCACAGCTTCAGGAAATAACTTTCAGTTAAGCAAAACTTTCATTCCTGCTCATGTGATGCAGCGTGTGTGTGACTGTGTGTGTGTGTGTGTGTGTATCTGTGTGTGTTCGTAAAGCTGCCCGAGGTGAAGTAATGCATTTTGCTCGATAATCCGGGTGAGCCATTTCTGTTGAGAAGGCAGCAGCTCTACAGCAGCAGAGCCGCCACCGGCGCCTTGGGAAGCAAACTTTTAACCACACAATAGGGAGGTCAAACTGAGATATGTATTTCATTGACTCTGCAGAAGATGAAGTCTTTAGAAATGGAGGGATCAAAGCCTCGGGCTGGAAAGAGACCGACAGACAGAGGAGAGGGCTAAAGAAGGAAATCCTCTGTTCTGTTAGAGGGAAAACGAAGCACACTGTATCAACACCTGGACAGTGGTGACCCACCGATACGGTCCGGTGTGATGAAACAGTGCTTAATACTGCAGGACCATGAACATGAGGGGATATTTAATCAGTAAAGTCCAAAGAGCTGCCAAACCACACCAGAGACCAAACTGTATGCCTAACTATTGGTGAAATTACTTTTAAGAAATGGGAGAAACTCAAGATGGTTGTCAGTCTCCCATGGAAAACCTCACCTGGTGGAGCATCACTACCTGGGAGGTTACCATAGAAACAGACAATGCCATCATTGATTAACATCCTGCACATCAACATTTTCAATTCAAAAACCATTTTTGTTGCTAAATTATTAAATAAATAGCCATAGGAGCTGAACAGCAACGGCATTTATAGATTTGAATCTGTTCTTCAGGATCTTCAACCTTCAGGTTGGAGCAAAGTGTTTTTCTGTCCATTCATCTTTACAGAGTTCCTCTGATTATTCATGGAGCTTCTTTAGAAATCTGGATGTTGACATTAGCATTAGCTGCTACATGTTTAGCATTGAGGTGGTAGTTTAGCCTGAATAGCTTCGCTGATAGGCTAACTCCTTTTAGCACATCAATAGTCTTTTCCAGCGTTCAGCCAGATCGTTTGAAGCAGAAATTAAACCCCAGTGGGACCAGAGAATCCGCTTCCATCGCCATGCGTCAGATTTACAGCTGTGCCAGAAATATGACGGTCCGGTTCCAGACAATGACCCCAAACACCCAGCCAGGGGTCAGAAGCACTTCAAGATGAACATAAAAAAAATCTTTGGAGGGAGCTGAAACTCCCTGAAAGATCTGTAGAAGATCAGCATGGACCCATATGGATCAGAAACCCTGCTGCAGCAAACCTGATCCAGAACTACAGGAACCGACTGACCTCTAGGAAACAAAGGTTTCTGGATCAAATATTAAAGAGGAACTAAACTGCTAATAAACTACCTAAATAAGTAATTTATGGTACTATATTTATGTTTCTGTGCAAATGTTGACATATGCATTCATTAACATTTGGACAAGCGTGTAGCGACAGTGGAGAGGAAAAACTTTTCTTTCACAGAAAGAAACCTCCAGCAGAACCAGAACCTGTGTGGCCATCTGAAATGACTGGAAGTTTGAGAAGAGACACAAGAACCTAAAAAACATTGCATGAAATTGGATAAAATCTTTAATTATCTGTTTGATGCTACTGAGACACAGAGCTGCGGTAACCGCGGCCCCGTCGCCATGGTGACGGAGATACTCAAATGTATGTCGTTCTGGTAAATTCATACCAGACGGAGGAGAAATCTTACTAGGTTTGAGGGGTGATTACTTTTTCACACAGGTCCAGATTGGCTTGGACAGATTTTTATTCTCTTAATAAAGGAAACCATCATTTAAAAATTGATTTCTGTATTTATTCAGGTCATTTTTATTAGATTTCAAACTTTATCTAAGGATTTGAAACATTTAAAAGGTGACAAAAAAGAAAAATACTTTTTTTTACAGCCCTGTCAGAGTTTGTATTAAAATCTGTTAATGTGTGGAAGATCTTTCAGAGGCCTGAAATGGGCTGCTGTGGGATTTCCTGGACATATTGTTCAGTCCAAACAGAACCTGAATGGGAGCAGACCTTTACCCCAGTGGGCCTCATGCCACCTGTCAGCTGGGCTGGGAGAAAATAGACCCACACAGATACTCACTGTAACCCTGAGGAGCATCTCCCCCCAACCTCAGCAGTCAGAAATAGATCATCAAGAATAAATCCCTTCATCAAGGTGACTAACCTACAGAAAAACTCAAAATTACATTTATTACAAGAACCAAAGATAAATGCAGAAGCAGAGCTGCATAATCCAGCCTTCCTTCCTCCAACTGTGGTGTTGTTTTAGCTCCACTATGATAATCATCATGCTTTGATTTCCTACAGTCAGTAAACACATCATCATTCTGTACCAGAAGCTTCATATCTAAAAATGACCTTTTCTCGTTTTTAGCTCAATCAATCACAGAGCAGCAGAAAGCAGAGGCTGAACGGCTCCAGTGTGACCCGGGAGGCATCGGTGTGCAGGCAGCCGGGACCTTTAAGGCTTTAAAGCTCTCAGTGTGGCTGGGCTGCAGAGACTGAATGCTTCTGCACAGCAGGAAGACATTAACACTGAGCTGGACTCGGTAAAGCTCAGAGCGCGATGACGCATCGATGAGAGGTCACAGCAAAATGGTTTTATTCACAAAGAGGACAAACATGTTTCACTCTATCATACATTAAAACACAAAACCAGGAAATGTCAGGACTGTTTATTATTACAGTCAGAGGAGTTCAAGCAGCAAAGTCTCAGTTTCACCATCTTAAAAACTTTGAAACGTTAGATGTAAAGATGGATGTCAGCAGCGGTTCTAGACCACGAGTGTTTTCACACCCGATAGTCCGGTAGCCTCGGTGTGACTGGGGAACCAAGACATTTAAAATCTGCTTCATCTCCAGCTGCTGTGGTTCTCTTTCTCTCTGCTCCAACCAACCAAACCCTTTGAGCATTCTGTTCCCCTCCTGGCCTGTGGGGGCGCTGCACCACTGAGCAAAACAGCAAAAACTAGCTACATTTCCATTGACCATAAAATTGCAAAACTGGAATTATGAAAATAAATGTTCATAATGGAAGCATGCCCATTTGATGAAAAAATGTTTTGCTCTAGCATGAGGTAGTTTTTAAGTCATATTGAAATTTGTGTATTTCACAAAACTTCCATAGAAATTCTTTTTTACGCGTCAGGCCAGTTTGTATTCAGCAGCAATGAGCTCCTTGGAACAGTCAGCATATATCACTGATATGATGTTTTAGCATTAGCTGAGAGGCTAACTCCTTTTAGCACAACAGAAATTAACCCCTCGTGGGCAGACTGAAGCAGCTTCCATAGCTGCTGTTAGCAGATGTTGCTTGTGTGTCAGATTTACGGGCTTACTAGAAACAAGCAAATATAATGGTTCTGGACAGAAACTTTGTATGAAAAAAAACAATTGCGTTAAAATTTTTAACACATTGAAATCTTTGTAATTAATTAATTGGAAGTCTCTGCCCTACTGTTAACTTTTTAAATTTCAATGGAAATAAGTTTGGGAGGCTTATTTTTCTTCTTGTGCTGCTGTTAGCTGTCTGGCAGATACAGAAAGTCTCAAAACATCTCATATAATTACTTGACAGCTGCCTTTTGGATTTACTCGAGTTATCGTTGTGTCAAAGATTTTTGATGATCTGAAACTTAGAGGTGTCAAAAAAGGAGGAAAATCCTTTTTTCCACTGCACATGTTCAGATATGTACTTTTATGTCTCCAGTTATAATTTTATCTTAGACAGTGTAACTCAAATGTTTTTCTATAAACGCTATGAAATATATTAGTGGTAGTTTTGGATTAACAGCTGAGTTTATTTGTATTTCTAAGTCACTCAGCGCATTCAATAAATGCAAGCGAGCCTACTCTGCAGAGTCAAAGTGAAAACTGTAATTACTTTAAACTGAACAATCTAGAATATGAGAGCAGCTTTTCTAGGAAAAAGGGAGAGCTGCCAAAAAAGGGGAAATTAAGAGAGAAAACCCACTGGAGTCATGTCTCCGACTGAGGCAGAAATTTATTTTTTGTTCTTTCACTACCTTTTCTTTGAATGCCTTCAAAAGATTCATTCAAAATACTTATTACATGCCTGATTTATATTCAGCTCTTTCAATTTGTACAAGCAGCAGAGTAGCTCTTGCCTCCTCATGTGTTGAATCTAACATTGTTAAAGGATCGCTTTCCTTTGTGGCTCCTGCAGCACAGGAAAGAGGCTCTGATTGGCACCCAAATGTAATCTGTTCAGCTAGCCCAGCCCACATATATATATATATATATATATATATATATATATATATATCCAAGTTTTCACCTCTCGCCCATTGGCAGTCACCCCCAAACTGGAACAGTGGCTACAACAGATCCCAGGAACAACATCAGACATCTCAGTCCAGAAATGTG
>CAEFZY010074034.1:0-20042 GCA_903066815.1 Brachyrhaphis roseni
TTTAATAAAATTAAATAAATATTCTACAGATGGGTATTCTACTGCAGGACGTTATAAGATTGTCGTAAAGGGAAAATCGGTGCAAAAAAAAAAAAAAAAAGGCTTTAGCAGGAACACCAACATGCAGAAGCATTTTGCTGCGGCACCACCGGGCCGCAGCAAAATTGCCAAGTCTTGACCGGTCCGCAGTAATAAAAAGGTTGGGGACCACTGCTCTATGGATCAGCTCAGGAGCATGTGTCTGGCCTCACTCTGCTCTCGTTTGGCTCCCCAGGCATGAACAACCGTGAGGTTCTGGAACAGGTGGAGCGGGGCTACCGGATGCCGTGCCCCCAGGACTGCCCCAGCTCGCTGCATGAGCTCATGCTGCAGTGCTGGAAGAAGGATGCCGAGGAGAGGCCCACCTTCGAGTACCTGCAGGCCTTCTTGGAGGACTACTTCACAGCCACCGAGCCTCAGTACCAGCCTGGGGATAACCTCTAAACACCCGCCGCCCCCACCCAAAAAAAAAAAAACTTCACCCGCTGTCCGTATGTCCTCCCCCTCCAACCCTGCGGCCTTTCAGGGCTCAGGTGGACCTGCTGATGGGGGCAGGGCTGACCCCAGAAGTGCTATATTTAAATAAAAAAAACCAACAGACTGTGGAGCAGCCAGGCTTCTAGTTCCATGGATCTGTTCAGCTTCCTCAGCTCAACTCGAGCCTCTCAGATTTTCCTTCCTGCAAAAAAAAAAAAAAACCCGACTCTCTGACTCCCCGGGTGTCTGAATCCAGCAGGTGAAGGCTCACAAACTGAACTGGGACGTGGAAGGTGAGGGGGTTGAGTAGAGGGGAGCGCTCATGCAAAGAAATAACCTGTATTCTCTGTAAATAAGAAAAGCTTGTTTTAGTTTGTCTGCCTCTGTTCCAGATTTTATTTTCTCCTGCACAAAAATAATTATGAAATTAAAAACAGCAGGGAGAGGAGCACCGAGCAGCGCATGGATCAGGCAGAAGCTCCAGTGTTATTTTTTAAGATTAAATCTGATGCCTCATTCAATTTTTTTTTCTTTTCTGTCTGGAAAAAAAAAAATCTTCCCGTAAATTATGGCTCCATTACAGAACAGGATTTAGGGCCACTGAAAAAAAAAATAATAATTTTGACCTTTAGATTAAAGTGGGAATTCTGAGGAAAAATGGCAGACTTTTGAGATTAGTCATAATTTTTTATTATTTTTTTTAGTGGGCCTAATCTTTGTGCTTCATCCCTATTTGTATTTTGATTTTTTTTCTATTGTTTTATACGAGCTTCTACAAAAAGCTCTGTGCGCTCCTTAACGAGGATTATGTTTCTACCAACCACGCTCCTTCCTCACGCTGCTTCTTCTCTTTCTGCTCTTTGGACCATGTGTGAGCAAATAGGAGTCTGCACATGTTCTTATTATTTAAGTGTTTTCTTCTTCTTCTTCTTTTGGTGCAGTTTGGAGAGAGTTCCCATCTTCTCCAGCTGCTGAGCCCCAACCAGTTCACCTGCTGAGTTACTTCTTTCTGCTCTCCTGGTATTATTCAGCTCTGTACCGAGCCTTTGTTCCGGGTGGTTCTTTAAAGACGTGGTTGTAATGTTGAGTCGGGAAAACTCGGGGACCAATTCAGGTAACGTGTGAAGAAGTCTGAATGTGGAGCCAGTAGAAATGAGGATTCAGCCCAGAGACACTGAGCAGTCCTCTCTTTTTGTCTTCAGTTGTACAGCTGAATGATTTGTAAGTGTGGCTAACCTCACTCCTTTGTATCTGACATTTCCATTTTTTAACATTTCTTGTTTTGTTAATTCAGTGATTTTTTGTTTTTCTTTTCTTTTTATTAGGCGTTTGGAATTCAGAAAAGAGAAATAAACATTTTACACTCTTTCTGAGACTCATTTCTGACTGGAATTACATTTGAAACCACATCTGTACACATACTGAATAAAAATGAAATGATTTCAGATGAAACTGGACTAAACTTTCTCAAATTTATTTCAGTAAGGATGACCAAAATAATTTGGCTTTGCTAAATGACCAGACAGAGAATAACTTCAGAGAATCTTCTCAAACTTTCTTTAGATTAAAAATTGACATTCTTTTCTGGTCTTTTCCCCTCACACATATTTTCCCTTCCCTCAAATGACTCCATATTCCGCCTGGCGAACCGCAAAAGTTGGGAGAAAACAGCTGTTCAATAATAACTAAAAACATTTTTTGAAAATGCTATTCTTTGTTGATTGTCCTTTACCTAATTATTGTATATTATTATTATCACAATGTAATACTTTAACCTTTTCCAATTCTGCAGCTAAACTTTAACCAAAGGATGATAAAACTAAAACTACTATAACTACAAAAAACTAAATATTTAACAACTAATAAAAACTGTCAAACACATTCTAAAAATAACTAAAACTGAGACAATTAGACAAAACGTCACAATGAAATAAAACTTAAACCATAATAAAAGCCAAAAACTATTCTTACCCTGAACCCAAACCTCAAACACCCTGCAGTCACAGCAATTAGTCATCATCTAAACTAATAATCGTCCTTAAAGGGACTTTACTGTATTTTTCAATTAGTAAAATAAAATCCTTCATTTAAAAGATAAGTGTCATCAAGCATTCAGGCAAGCAGGCATTTTAACACTTTAAGGGTCAGAACACCATTCATGTGGAATAACAGCCTGCTCTCACTTATCTACAAGCACCATGAGAGTAAAAGCTTCCTTTCAGCCTGGCTAACCTTTGTCTCACTGCCAGAGGAAGACGGGGAGATAACGGCTAATTGCTGCCGCTGGCCTCTGGGACGACCTCATGTCCAACAGAGAGGAGGAGATGGCACAGTTTGTCCTGAGGTTGGCTGAGTGTCAATCAAGCTGGGAGGTGGAAGGATGGATGATTAGGTTGGTGGGTGGGCCTGGGTGTTCTGGGAGGGGTGGGGGGGTCATGACTGACTGTTCCACAGGCTGAGGTGATGAAGGTTAGCACACACAGCTACTGGCTCATTAAGAGGCTCTGATGATCTGTGATGATCATCCAGCCATCATTCAGTAGAACCCGACTCACCCTGTAGGTCTGGTTCTACTGGGAGCACACAGAGTTCTACAAGTTCATGCAACTCAATTATTATCGTTTCCAGTCAGAAAAAACAACACATGAAGGGTCACATTCTAACCCTTCATGTGTGTGAAGGGTCAGAATGTTCTAAGTGACGCCTTTGGCAGCCCTGTCACCCGGGTTTTGTTGCAGAACTCCTTGGGTTTGGCTTTCTACCAGTTTTGTTTCTTGTCAAAACAAAAAACAACTTATTTGAAAATGATATTGATGATTTAGCATAAATCTCCAAGCTTCTGTGTTGAAGCTGTAGGAGTCATTAAAGAGAATGGGGAATTTTCCCTGCTTTGCTACTCGTCAGGCACCCTGGTTCCCTCCTGCACTGTTTGACCTTGTTTAACAGCCTGTTGACTGGCGCCGTCTTTACACCTTGTTCCAGTATCTATTCCAAAGTCAAAGTTTTCCAAGCAACAGGGAATCAGGCTCTCTGGTTGAAACAAACTATGTAATCAAGAGAAGCCAATCAATGTGTTTCCAACTTGCTTGTCTTTCTCAACCTGCCCAACCCTCCTCTGACCGATAGCTTAATGAGAAGTAATCATTTCTTGTAATCATTTTACCTCAAGTGGAGTTTATGTATGTCTGGATCTTGTTCATAAATTATGGAAAACAGAGCGGTAGATAGGCAGGCGGATTGTTGCTCCAAGTGCTGTACTGGTCTGTGGTGGTGAAGAGAGAGCTGAGTCAAAAAGTGAATCTCTCCATTCACTGGTCGAATTGTGTTCTACCCTCATCTATGACTATGAGCTCTGGGTCATCACAGAACAAGACTGCAAATATGATGAGCTTTCTGCTGGGTGTCTGGGCTCTCCCTTAGAGTTAGGATGAGAAGCTCAGTCAGCAGGAGGAACAGGAGTATAGCCGCTGCTTCTCCACATCGAGACGAGCCAGTTGAGGTGGCTCAGGCATCTTGTTAGCCTGCCTCATGGACGCCTCCCTGGTGAGGTGTATAAGGTTCATCCCACCTGGAAGAGACCCAGAGCAAGACCCAGAGCAAGACCCAGGACACCCTGGAGGGACGAAGTTCCTCAGATGGCCTGGGATTCCCCTGGAGAAGCTGACCCAAAGGTACGGGAGAGTCTGGGTCTGTCAGCTCAGACTGCTGCCCTGGCAACCCCACCCCAGAGAAGCTGAAGAGAAATGATGGATAGTTTTCAATAGTGCTATATATATCTAAGTGTTTTTTTTTTTTTTTATTTATTCATTTATT
This sequence comes from Brachyrhaphis roseni, assembly GCA_903066815.1. Taxonomy (NCBI): domain Eukaryota; kingdom Metazoa; phylum Chordata; class Actinopteri; order Cyprinodontiformes; family Poeciliidae; genus Brachyrhaphis; species Brachyrhaphis roseni. The sequence goes on from CAEFZY010074034.1 coordinate 4,330, forward strand.
TTGCCAATATATAGATGATTTTTTTTTTCCAAAATCATTTTTGGTAAAATAATAATAATAATAATAATAATAATAATAATAATAATAATAATAATAATAATAAATACTTAGGCTGTTATTTTAAGAAGGTGACAATATTTCCTCCTGTATCCTAGGAAAAACATGACTCACCAGAATCTCTGGATCCACCAGACTCACAGGATCAAATAAAACCTCCACCATAAATACTTGGCTCACTCTACCATGCTGTCTCTTTTCCTCCAATAGTTATTAGCATCAGTTGAGGATCAGTTTGGGAACATTCTCCTCCGTTCGCCTATAAAGAGAATGAATCCCTCCTTCTTCAGTCTGTTAGATCCCTCCTTCTGTTTAGCAAAGCCTCGTCCATATGGAGCCATCATCAGCCTGGCTGTACCTGCGTACAAGACTCTTTTATGGCAGGAGCATAGCTAGACGAAGCACCGCCTGAGAGCCAACAGGTTTGACTGATTTAAAACAATTAGAGATTAAAAAGTAGGAATGTTGTTTTTGGTTGATCAGCCAGCTTTGGTTAAGGTGACTTAGAGGTAAGCTGACAATAATGGTGTTAACTATTTTTCTACTGTTCTGGTGATCAAATTCCCAGGTGGAGCAACCAAATATCTCTGCTAAGGGAATTTACTCCACTGCTTCCTCCTGATTAGTCACTGACAGATGAAATTAACAGTAGAAAATCTGCATATTTACAGAACTATTTATGAGTCATGAGCTAAATATTGTCTTTCAATTCAGAAGAATATATAGTGTCTTAGATTACAGCTCAGTAAGAGCCCATGTTTATGTTTATAAATTTATCATTTAAAATTGTCAGTAATAGGACTGGATGTAGTTAATTTATTCTTACTGGCTTTATTGCAGGATTTACATGTATGAAGTGGATGAATTATGGAGGGAGCCAGCGTCTCTGTGTTTGTCACCGTGCAGAAAATCTACTACCCGTTGCTTTGCATCGTGGGTATTCCAGGTTTGTGGTCGTTTATGAAAGCCTATAGATTTATTACACACAGAGTGGTATGTTTCAAATGTTTACTTCTCTTTAATCTGATGATCATGGCTCATAGATAATAAAACTCAAACTTCAATTCCTCAGAAAATGTGATTATTCCATAATGATTTAAATCGTCTTGTAAGAAAAATATTGCATCATATTAAGCAGAAGAGTAATTCAAGTGGGGAATAAATATAATGTCATGGCATTGACTTACATCTCAATGATATGGGGATTCCTCATGATGGCCCTTTAACTGTTAAACTGACTGTTAAGGGACTTATAGATGCTAAAATTCAAACTGAAATTTGAGTTTTGACAGTGACAGTTAAGGGTTTTTCTTTTATTATGTAATATTCTATTTTATTATTTTATTGTTTGTTGTTTGTTTGTTGGAATTTGGGGATTTTCGTTAACTGTGAGTTATGATCAGCTAAATAAAACATTTAAAAAATAAACGCTTGAAGTATATGAATAACTGCCATCTTAAAGTTTACATTATGTTACATTACTTTATACTAACTATAGAAATAAACAGATTACATATAACTAATATTTACAAGGGTATAGTGTCAAAATAAGAAATAAAAATTGAAAAGAAAAAGGACATTGATGAGTTGAGGCAAACAACACAGCTTTTTGGTTTTGTGTTTTCTTCCAGCAAACCTTTTCACGTTCTACATGATCTGTTTTCGTAAATGTGGGATGTCCAACACGGCCATCGTTTACCTGAGCTGTCTGGCCATTGTGGACACCTTTTACCTGGTGTGGGTTATACTTCTGGACCTGACTCTGGCCTTTTGGACAGTGCAGCCCTTCTGGCACTCTTACCCATGGTGTGGTATTCTTGGATTCCTACAGTATGGCTCCCTCTACAGCTCCTCCTGGATCGTGGTGGTGTTCACCATTGAACGCTACCTTGTCCTCAGAAGCACCGCTTCCAAACAGAATTTTTCTCAAACATGGGACACTAAAATGTTCTGCACAGCTATAGTGCTGCTGTCCCACCTGGTGTCGGTGCCAATGGGTTGGATCAACATTGTCACACCTGTAAACCTAACCGTGGACGGAGAGAACATGACACTCCCCCGCTGTCGATATCGCAATCACACCTATTCTACAGTTATAGTCTGGATAGCTACCTTCCTCTCTGGAGGAATCCCCATTGTGCTGGTCATCATCTTCAACTACCTCATTGGGTACCATCTGTGCCGGGCCAGCAACCTCTTCACTAAGGAGGAACGGCGCATCATGTATGGAAGGAACACCAGAGGTACATTGAAAAGAACCATTCTCATCCTGGGGACTGTCTCTGTGGCCTTTGTTGTGCTTAGTCTTCCTCGCTTTGTCACATACTGCATTCTGAGGACCAGGTACAATGATGAAAGCTTCAACAGGAATGACTACAGCATTCCAATCAACGTAGCCGGGGACGTGGCTAACATGCTACAGAACCTCAACTCCACCACCAACTTCCTGCTCTACTGCATGATCAGCCGCCGCTTCAGGCAGGAGCTGGTACAGGCTATGACCTGCAAGGCAAAGGCCAGCGAGCTGAGTACTCTCCTGAACAACACTACAATGAAAGTTTTCTCTGTTGTAAATCATAAGGCTTCACTATCCAGCAGCTCTGTGACTGTGGTGTTAACCAGTCTGAAACAAACAGAATAGAATAGAACTTAATTCCATTGGATTTTGGCCTTCATAGACTCGATCTCTATGATGCTACGATTAGGGTGCCAACATGGACTTTTATCCCATCCTCCAATCTTGTCCTATGATGCAATAATTTAAATTACAAGACACTTGGACGTCTAGTAGACCCAAGACAAGATGAGTGGTTGTATCACGATTGGATTATTATAGCCACACAGTTGCTAGAGAGACCGACTGTGAAACAGTGAGTAAAGGCCACCAGACACTGAGCATGCTTCATTAACACCTGACAAAGTTTGATGGGGTCACACTTTGGGTTGCCCTGAGGATGCCTGTACCAGGTAATGCTAAAAATGTAATGACTACTTCTTACAGCGCAATGCAGATTGGCTTAATATTTCTGGATGAAACTGAACCTCATATATTAGTTCCAACATCGAGCCACCATGTTGCTTGTGCATCCAACATGCTAAGCTATTGAACACCGCTTCCTGACATCATGTAGACCCATATTCCTAATATCTTCAAACTTTGTCAAGTGCTAGTATTGAAGACTCAGACAGGCATGTGGCACCATCTGAAAATCACACTGAGTCCAGCAGTGTGGTTTTCACTGACTGTTGGAGTCTTTGGCTGCCTCTTTCTGCCCTCTGATTCTTGTTCTTGACATGCAACCTCCAACTTCTGAAAAATGTTGGAAGTTGCATTAACCTCCAAACGGGTGTACTTTTCTAACCCTGGCTTTCTATACTCCATACTTGGTCTACATATGTATCACATTATGTTCAAATCAATTTTTTTTTTTTGTGGATGCCTTGATTGTTTGATCAGGTGGTAATTTCTTTAATCAGCCTTAGTGTATGACAATATATATGTTTAACTTAGCTGTTTTTTATGTGTAGTTGTAGTTTGAAAATATTAGCATAATATGCTAAAGCAGGGCTTTTCAAAGTGTAGGGCGTGCCCCGCTGCATGAAGGGAAAGAAAGAAGAGAGAGAGAGTTATTTAGGGACTTAAGGAAAATAAATAAACCAGAAAAAGTAACTGCAAACATTTAGCCAACTTCACCAAGCCTATGCCAGAAGAAAATTAATCCATTTTTAGTACCTGAAGTATCAAGGAGACAGAGTCTGGGCCAAGCAAAAATGGAGGAGGAAGTATGACGATAATTATTTGAAGTTGAGATTTTGATGTTTAGGATCTGAAGATGCTCCACTGCTGCACTGAGTATGCTTTTTGTTACAGAAAGCTAAATGAACTACAGTCACATCAGAGTGGTTCATACTTTTAGTGCTTTTAACAGTGTGTGGTGCTACACAAAACTATAGCAGGTAAGCCCAACAACATCACATGGAACCTGGAACATTTAGAATACGAACAGCAGAAAGTTTATTGCTTGGGGGAGGAGCCGTTAGTTTTGCTCTCTGAGAGGACGCCAGCTCTCCCACACTTTGAAAACCTCTGAGCTGAAGTATTTCTGATAGTAACACCTTGTGTGGCTTTTACTGTTAACCTGTGTGTTGTTAAGAGTTTATTCAGGCTCTTGCATGGATCATTGAACATAATAAAAGGAACTGGAGATTGTCTTGTTGCTGAATAAAACTTGGTTTCAGTCAGTTAATTTTGTCCAAGTTGAAATTTCCATTCATCTAAAAACAGGCCAGTTACCAGTATGAAGACATCCGAAAGTTTTAGCATGTTACAATTTTAAAGTTTAAACATTTCTGTCATATATTTTAAAGTTGAAGTATGTAACTTTAATAAACAATATGAGTTTTTACATATTTGTTAAAACTGTCAACATGTCACAGCAGTAACACAAGACAGATGTGAACAAATTGAGCTCCTCTGGTCCTCTTTATGGTCCTACTGCCTTCTGCAGAAATACACAGCTTGATCAGAAACTACCAATCAGAGCCAGGAGGAGGAGGGTCTTAGTGCTGTCATGTTGTCAATCATGCTCATGTATTCTCTGCAGCGGTGTAAATGGCAGAAAAAACTCACCATTCTCATGTGGTCATCATGAACCCAATGTTACGTCATTGGGTTCATGATGACATAGGATGACTGCAAATCTGTCATAGATTGTGTGGATATATATAAAAAAATACCACTACATAGGCATTACATCCCTTACTCGTCACAACTGTGACTCAAACATTGCAGCAAACATCATTTAATCTCACACATAGTTATCAAAATGCTTTATTTACCAGAATGCCTGAAATTTCAAACTGTCGCTTAATGCCTTATTTCTTTCATTTATAATTTTAAGACCATTTTGGAGGCCCCAGAATACTATTTTATTCCCACATGGTCAGCTGATTCTATATTATAATTATATTATATTATTAAACTTGACAATAAGACCATAAAAAGTAATGAACCCGGTTCTGATACAGCAGAATACTGTAATTTCCACCCTGCTGAAAACAGGCTCACAAAAGGCAACATACCTACGTCAAAGACAAGACAGCACTTAATGTTCCTCAAAATCTCCTTGAGCTTAGATTTCCTTACTCTTCAAAATGGCAGCATGTGTTGCAAGAATGTAAATAGTCAGTGAACTTCAGGAAGGCCTTGTGTGTGTTGTTTTCCTCAGGCTGATACACAGAAAAGGAGTAGAATCACACATTATTCTTACTAAGATAAACCTGTTTTAAAATTGTTGTTGACGAACTCTAAGCTGACTGGCAAGTTTGTTTTTTTAACCAAAGCAGTTAGTTTATGTTGTGCACTTTGTTTTAATCTTATTAATATGGTAAAACTTCTATATTTTTAGTGAAGATTAAAGCAAAATAAACTCATTTTGACTGTGCAATGTATCACTGAGAAAGATATATCCAATAAGTTGTTTTAAAAGTATGTTTTGTTTTTTTATTTTTCTTTTCCATTTAAGTATCAGGTCAAACTTTTTGACAAACAGTTACACCTGATAGTGTAGCTGTAGAAGCAACCTGATGGGCAGTACTGCACTCAATTCCATTTGCATAAATGGGTCACGAGACTGAAAAACTTTACATAAACCAGGAAGAAGGAATGTTTCCTGTTTGCTTCAGAACAGGTCTGCTCAGTAGTTGAGGAATCGGAAGACTGGAGTTAAGGTGAGTAAGATCACGTTTGGCTTTGTTCTTCTTTTTATTCTCTTGTTTTGTAGTTCTGAACATGAGAACTTGTGAGATTGTCTTCTTCTTCAGGAGACGCACCTGCCTTAGCTTCAAATCAGTATTTCTAACCTTTGTACTAGTTTCTGTGTGATCGCATTACATTCCAGCCAGCCTGAACAGGTAGAGTTGTTGCTTCACACACTTCAGTGACAAAGATTAATAACCTAGTAGAGGTGCTCCTGGGAAAGGCTTTTCCACGTTCTTGTGATATTTTCAGTAGTAACAGCAGTTTCTGTTTGTTGAGCCTGACTCCGGGTAAGCAAAAAACTGCCATGGCAGTTCTTATGCAACATTTTGTGTTTGTCTCTCCATGTTGGGTAGAAAGGTATGATGGGTGTTCTGTTTTCTTAGATTGCTGAAATGTTGTTCTCCTTTCCCCTGAAGTAACTTCCTGTAAAGAAAATGGACAGTCACAAAGGTAGGCAACACTTTCTTCCTCAGTCTTGTTGTGTCCGAGGAAGATCTGTCTTGTTGATCAGAAGGTAGTTCCCTGTAAACTGAAAACTTATTTTCCTTTTGGCTTGTTCTTTTAGGTCCTTGCTCTCATCGGAGCATTCCTGTTGAGACAGATGAGCGGATGACAGTCTCCGGTATTGACTTGGCCTCTTTCCCTTCTTGTGACCAGTGTGGCGGACATGAAGAGAGGATCAGGAAAGTTGAGAAGCACGGCTGTGGTAGGGAAGTGAGTGGGGCAGGCCCCGCTAGGCTCCCTGAGGGACTGTGCCAGTATGAAGGAAGAGGAGTTTCTCAGGCTTGTGCTGACCCTCGCTTTATGCCTCAACATGCGGCTCACCCAGGTCCTCCTGTCAGAGAGCACCAGCCATTTTACGAACGGGACCCCATGAATGGTCAGAGGAGGGGCCTCACAGGCCCTTCAGACAGGGGTTTGGGCTGTTCTTTTGAAGAAGCAGAATCCTTGGAGCCTCCGTTGCCACTCATGTCAAACATGAACTGGGTTCACCACAATGTGCCACAACACCAACCACGTATGCCAGGTCAGTGGAACTGCAGTATATTCAACATGATGTCCACTCTAACAGTAAGGATAAACACAGTATTTACTGAAGAACATTTTGTTTATACCTCTTGTCAATACATTATTTTGAAAAGTTAACCTTTTAGGTAAGTAAGAAAATGAAGTCTGAGAAAAGGCAACTCATACTGTGCCCTCGAAAGTATCTCGTGTTCTTGATTTACCCATATGTAACACGATATCGATGATGTTCATTTGATAACATATCATGAAATACAAATACTCTCAGTGAAGACCCACGTTGAGACAGATTTATATGGTCTGTCATGTAATCCACCACTTCCGCGTTGCTCTTACAATGAATTCAAGATTACTGAGCATATCTGGTATCAGCTTTCAAAAGTTTGAACATCTGTGATAAACAGTTTTGTGTTTGTGTGAAAGGTTCATCCGTTGTGGCTGAAATACACACTGTCGATACAAGTACGCCTGTCACAATAACAGATTTTTATGGACGATAAACTGTCCCAGAAGTTATTGCGATAAACAATAATATTGTTCATTTGAGACCATTTTTAAGTAATATAATGTTAATGGTATAATAATGCAACAACTCATTCTAAAAGAACAATGAACTGTAAATTTTAACAAACATTTAACACTGGAACTCTTTAAATATCTAAAATAAAAATAAAAAAAACAACAAATAAAATTAATTATGAAGACTCTGTGAACAAAATTATTCTTCAAAAAAATTAATAGTTGAAATCAAAACACCAAACTGAATACTGTTGTCATCCAGTTTTTGGTGGAAAGAGGGAGAAAGGGAAAAATTGATAAATTATGCAAATGTAAATTACTGAGTTTTTTCTAATTTATTATGTGATTAATTGATTTATTGCTTATTGTGACAGGCCTCTATACAAGAGGCTCATATTTGTTCTGCCATTCTTCCCTGCAGGCCCTGCTCCAGTACACAGACAGTATCACCATCCCGCACCTCATCACCAGAAGAATTACTGTCATTACGATCAGGACCTTCCACTCCACCAACAACAGTTTGTTTTCAGACTTCTACTTATTTAGCAGTGGGGTATATAGCACTCTCTGCACTTTGTCTTCATGGTGGATTTTGTCTGGTATTCCTCTGCAGGAATGCACCACAGAGCACTCCTCAGCTTAAAGAGGCTCCATATGTTGCTCGAGGTTTAATGCCTCAGTGCGTGCCACCTCCTGTTGACGTGATGCGTGAAATCAGCGTGGGTTGTTCTGCTGCTGCAGGTGCAGGAGCAGTCACTGGGGAGATCAGGAAGACCATCAGCTTGCCTGAGGAGAGCAGTAAGCTACATCCTTGCATAGCATATGTCACACTCTCCTGGTAAAAGGTGTTTCACTCACCTCTCTATTCCAGGGAATGTTTTTATCACATATTCTGTGGACACCGCTGGTGAAATCATTAATTTTGTCGGATTTTTGACCAGCCAGGGTTTCAAACCAGCTGTAAGTCTCATAACCTTTCCATCAGTGTTTGAGACAATCTGACATGTCACACTCTGAGCTTGCATGAATCTCCACAGATCGACATCTTTGACAATCCGATCCGAAGAATGGGCATTACTAAGTGGATGGATCGCTACCTGAATGATGTGAGTATGTCTGATGACCTGTCAATACCTGTGCAAACAGAGTATTTTTCGAAAAGCTGACAGAGTCCTGTTGTTTGACAGAAATCAGTGCTCATCATCGTGGTCATCAGCCCCAAGTATAAGGAGGACGTGGAGGGAGGCGGAGACGATGACCACGGACTCCACACCAAGTACATTCACAACCAGGTCAGTTGGCTGTGCACAGGATCTGATTCCAGTCATGCTAGACAGTGATACTCCTAACAGACAAAAACCCAAGAAATAGATAGCTTAGTTAGCCTGTGTGAAAGTTGTGGTGTAGGACTATCTATCCTTTGCTCTGCCACAGATTCAAAATGAGTACATCCAACAAGGCTGCCTAAACTTCAGACTGGTTCCTGTGCTGTTTCCCAATGCAACTAAGGTAAGAACAGACTTTCACAAAAAATCTTCGTGTTGTTCCTTCTGACTATTAAACATCTCCTAAGATCCATCCAGCTTTAATACCGGCACAACTCCTGCAAGTCAGGAGGAGCCAGTGTCCAAATCAAGTTGTCAGTGTTCAATGTACACCCTGGACATGTTGCCAATTCATCAAAGAACTCAAAGCAAACTATCAGGAGAACACCAGTAAGAAATTTAGATTGCCCAGTTAACCTTGAATACCAAATACCATGGACAGGGAGAACTTACAAATTCTATACACAAAATCAAGGATCTGAACTCTGAAGAGGTAGAGTACACGCTGGCCAGATCAACACAGGGAAACACAGGACAACCAGGAACGCACACACTCTTACCAATTGACAATTCAGAGTGAACAATTGACCCAACAGTCATGTTTATGTATGGACTGTAAGAGGAAGCTGGTATACCCAAAGAGAACCCATGAATGCACAGGAAGAACATATAGGCTCAGAAAGATCCCAGGTTAGGATTCAACCCAGGAGATTCTTATTGCATGTTAACTAATTTTGATAATGGCATTTGACAAAATGTAACGTTTATTGCTTTTTTCATACTTGGTGACTATGACGTTTTTATGAAAACATTAGTTTTCATTAGTTTTTATGAAAACATTAGTTTTCATTAGTTTTTATGAAAACATTAGTTTTCATAAAAACGTATGAAAACAGTTTTTCATACGTTTGTAACTGCCTTGATGAAATGTGCCAAATAAACTTGACTTGACTGCATAATAACAATTCTAAAAACCGAGACACCATCTAACCTGAAAACATTACATTTAGTGCCTTTTTGATTTAAACACTGTTGTATATTTTAAAACAACTTCTGTGCTGCACAGGCTGCATATTCTGATTATAGACACTTTTTACTTGGTATCGATTCACAATGAAAGTCTTCTCAAAGCACTTAACCAGGCAAAAAGAACCAGACAATTGGCAATTTATTGCAAATGTGATGATTTAGAAGTTTATAAAATTGTTTTCAAAAAGGTTGGTTGAAGATAGCAGAAGTCTGCTACTGTATTTGCCTAGAATACCCATTCTCTGGGCAAATACTCTAATTAATCTTCCAATGGTGGGATTATTAATGGTATAATTCTACCAATGGTAGAGTAAAATATATTTTTAATTTTGAAAATCCACACATACTTTCTTTATGGATGTCAGGACTGCAGAAGCACTGGACCAGTACCCGCCCTCCCCTTCTTCTGTCACTTAGTAAAGTGAAGTAAATGTGGTTTTCAAACCCCTACTTTGGGGACTCCCACAGCATCACAAAGAATGGAATTTGGACTGTAGCTGATAACAGCATGGAAGGTCTGTCCTTGGTCTGGACCACGTGGTGTCTTCATCCTAATTTAAAATGTGTTCGGTTCTTCTTAACGTACTAAACAGACGAGTGCTGGGATGAAAAGGGGGATGAAATGTTGTGAGTGTGTAGAGCTGAGATAAAGAGACTTCAAGAGTGTCTGCTGCCTCTGTTCCTGTTAGAGACACGTGCCCAGCTGGCTCCAGAACACTAGGATCTACCGCTGGCCCAGCGACACCCAGGACCTGCTGCTGCGTCTGCTCAGGGAGGAGCGCTACATCATCCCACAGCGGGGCCCTGACATCACCCTCACTGTTCGTCCTTTGTGATGATGAAAAAAATGAACTCATAGAAAACAAGTTTCCTTCCCAGAAGCCAGACATAGAGAATCAAACAACTCAGATTGAATCTTTGTCGTTTGTTCCTCTGTTTTCATGTTTTTGTTTATTTGAGGTGGCTTCACTGCCAGTATTTATTACTGAAGCCATACTCTTATAAAAGATGAAAGCAGGCAAAGGAAAATTCAAGAACCTAAGCATTTAAATTTGTTATCGTCATTGATTATTGATATGCTTGGGGAAAAAAATTTACCACCAGGGGGCAGCAGAAGAACCTATAAGCTCAAATCTGATTAGTTTACAATATTCTTTGGTAAACAATTTTTCAAGTTAAGCATACAGTCAAAGGTATCAGCATTTACAAACACGTATATTTCTGTGGAATCATTTTAATTTCTTTTGTTTATGAAACATTTGACCATTCAGGTACAAGGAAACTCTGAGTATAAACACACCTTTACTGGAACTGTAGCAAGTCGTTAATTTTCAGCTGTTAAATTTCTGAGACTTCTCAGATTACATATGCATGTTTATTATGTCATTATAGATGACACAATTAATAGATTTATCAGCTTAATTTTACACTCTGTCAATGTTTGGGATGATTGACCAGTAGGTGGCAGCATGCATCAATGATAACACTACAAGAACTAAGAATCACTTAACTATTGTGCTGTTTTGCTTTTCCGTTGTAATAAAATCATGAATGGAAGCTCAATGGTGGGGATTTTATTTTGCGGGAGAAGAAAAAAAAACATAAGTGGATTAGTAAAGCATCAGCGTGTTAACGTGTTCTGCAGGTGAGCCACAGCTCACACATCCGGTCCAGATGTTCCACACCAGCGCCCTGATAAGGTTGCCTGGTGTGGGGAGCCTGCAACAACCTGGACTTCATCCTCCTGCCCTGCCGCTGTGCCCCCACTCACTCAGAAGGTTGTTAAAGCTGCCAGCAATGGATGATTTACTTACATCTGCTATTGTCTGTGGGGGTGTGTGTGTGTGAGAGAGAGAGAGAGGGTTAGGCATAAATGCAGTTACTAAAATAAATGGAAGTCAATACAAAGTCCTCACTTTGAATTGAACAAGGATGTGTGAACCAGGTTTTTATATTCTTGTGGGGACCTGTTTCTTTTTACATTGTGTGTGTGCGTGTGGGTGTGTGTGTGCGTGTTTCTGTGTGTGTTATCAGCACCAGGTGTTTTTTAATGTAAGCACAAATGCAGCCAGAACCAATAAATCCAACCTTTGTTATTGTGTTGCTGGACACTCCATGCAGCCTTATCAGACATATACATAATATCATCTAGTTGTAAAAGTAAAAAAAAAAAAAAAAAAAAAACTAATATGCTCTGTACTTAATATGGAATACACAAACACATATTCATGACGTGCTTTGACTAAAGCCCAGTTCACACTACACGCTTTTAGAATAGTTGGCCGATAGTCGACTGATTCTCAAAACATGAGACAACACACTAGCTGATTAAAAATCGTAGGTGTAACGGGTTCGATGGTAGAGTAAGATGTTTCACTCAACAACATTCCAATTCCAGATGTGAAATCCCTTAAAATTGTGCGCTACCACACCTGAATTTAGAGTAAACAAACATGGACAACAACGTTGGACCTATTGCTTTGGGTCAGGGGTAACGTTTAGAGGTAAAATGCAAATTAAGTTTTAGTTAATGTTGGGGTAAGGAATAGACTCGTATTGGTTAGTACTACCTGGGTGTGGGTCGGCGTAAAGGCCGAGCTGGGCATAGATTGGCATTCCTGCCAATGCCAACATGAAGGCCCTCCATGCAACCAGTGGCGGTTGGTCGCATGGAGGTCTGTCTTTCCTCAGACTCCCCTGGTTGATAGGAGGTCTGTCTTTCCTCGGACCCCTTGGTTGAATGGAGGTCCGTCTTTCCTTGGACTCCTCTGTTTGTAGGGAGCCTTCTGTTTGCAAGGTGGGAGTGGGTTGGTGATAAGGCCAAGTCAGACAATGAGTGGAGACCCCTCGTTGATTCACGGGCTGCCTTTCCTCGGACGTCCCTGGTTGAATGGAGGTCCTTCTGTCCTCAGACCTCCCAGGTTGAATGGAGGTCCGTCTGTCCTCGGACCTCCCTGGTTGAATGGAGGTCCTTCTGTCCTCGGACCTCCCTGGTTGAATGGAGGTCCTCGGACCTCCCTGGTTGAATGGAGGTCCTTCTTTCCTCGGACCTCCCTGGTTGAATGGAGGTCCTTCTTTCCTCGGACCTCCCTGGTTGAATGGAGCACCGTCTGTCCTCGGACCTCCCTGGTTGAATGGAGGTCCTTCTTTCCTCGGACCTCCCAGGTTGAATGGAGGTCCTTCTTTCCTCGGACCTCCCTGGTTGAATGGAGCTCCGTCTGTCCTCGGACCTCCCTGGTTGAATGGAGGTTCATCATTACTCGGACCTCCCTGGTTGAATGGAGGTCCTTCTGTCCTCTAAGCTCCCTGGTTGAATGGAGATCCTTCTGTCCTCGGACCTCCCTGGTTGAATGGCGGTCCGTCTGTCCTCGGACCTCCCAGGTTGAATGGAGGTCATTCTGTCCTCGGACCTCCCTGGTTGAATGGAGGTCCTCGGACCTCCCTGGTTGAATGGAGGTCCTTCTTTCCTCGGACCTCCCTGGTTGAATGGAGGTCCTTCTTTCCTCTGACCTCCCTGGTTGAATGGAGCTCCGTCTGTCCTCGGACCTCCCAGGTTGAATGGAGGTCTGTCTGTCCACGGACCTCCCTGGTTGAATAGAGGTCCGTCTGTCCTCGGACCTCCCTGGTTGAATAGAGGTCCTTCTGTCCTCGGACCTCCCAGGTTAAATGGAGGTCCATCTTTACTCGGACCTCCCAGGTTGAATGGAGGTCCGTCTGTCCTCGGACCTCCCAGGTTGAATGGAGGTCCTTCTGTCCTTGGACCTCCCTGGTTGAATGGAGATCCTTCTGTCCTCGGACCTCCCTGGTTGAATGGCGGTCCGTCTGTCCTCGGACCTCCCAGGATGAATGGAGGACCTTCTGTCCTCAGACCTCCCTGGTTGAATGGAGGTCCGTCTGTCCTCGGACCTTCCAGGTTAAATGGAGGTCTTTCTTTCCTCGGACCTCCCAGGTTGAATGGAGGTCCTTCTTTTCTCTGACCTCCCAGGTTGAATGGAGGTCCTTCTTTCCTAGGGCCTCCCTGGTTGAATGGAGGTCCTTCTGTCCTCGGACCTCCCTGGGTGAATGGAGGTACTCGGACCTCCCTGGTTGAATGGAGGTCCTTCTTTCCTCGGACCGCCCTGGTTGAATAGAGGTCCGTCTGTCCTCGGACCTCCCAGGTTGAATGGAGATCCTTCTGTCCTCGGACCTCCCTGGTTGAATGGAGCTCCGTCTGTCCTCGGACCTCCCTGGTTGAATGGAGGTCCTTCTTTCCTCGGACCTCCCTGGTTGAATGGAGGTCTGTCTGTCCTCGGACCTCCCTGGTTGAATGGAGGTCCGTCTGTCCTCGGACCTTCCAGGTTGAATGGAGGTCCTTCTGTCCTCGGACCTCCCAGGTTGAATGGAGGTCCCCTCTTTCCTCGGACCTCCCTGGTTGAATGGAAGTCCTTCTGTCCTCGGACCTCCCAGGTTGAATGGACCTCCCAGGTTGAATGGAGATCCTTCTGTCCTCGGACCTCCCAGGTTGAATGGAGGTCCTTCTTTCCTCGGACCTCCCAGGTTGAATGGAGGTCCGTCTTTCCACGAACCACCCAGGTTGAATGGATGTCCGTCTTTCCTTGGACTCCTCTGTTTTTAGGGACCCTTCTGTTTGCAAGCTGTTGAACGGGACGGTTCAATACAGTGATCAAGCTAATTTTCTTTTAGCTAATTGTCTTGTCTCTTCTGCCAAGAGACATGCAAACATAACTTACTTTGGCTTTTTTCTATTCTTCCACTTTTTCTCTCTCCCTGAAGAATAAGTTATTTTTTGCGACATTGGTTTGCTTGCTTATCTTCCATCGGTGCTTTGGAGGTTTGAATACGCATTGAACGGCAGCTCAAATCACCGGTCAAACATTACCTACAGCGGCCACCAGGGGGAACCCAAGAGCAATTTTTTTTTCTTTTTGCCCATATCAAAATTGGTTTCTACATGATTAAATATATACTAATGTAAATTAAAATCACAACTTTATATTAAAATTTAAATTAAAAAAGCAGACTACAGTGATGGCAAATAGTTAGAAGGAGTCTGTGAAAGGAATCGGCTGCCCCTTCGTTGAGTAGAAGTTCAATTTTCTAAGACAACCGATTTCAAAAGGACAGAGCAGATGTGTGGAGTTTTCAACCCCTAATTTCCTCCATGTCTCCTCAGAGACGTGGTGGATAGCTGAGGGGAAAAAATAAATTAAAAAAAGTGAGATGAAAGGAATTATAAGTGATGGAGTTTTGTTTTTATTTTTATTGTTAATCACTTCAGTACAAGTCAGAATATATCTGTTGTAGCTCTACTTCTGATTACACCATGAGTGGTTTTCTAATTCAAATGTTTTTTGCAGCTGGAAATGTAAATGTTATCTCCACCCCTTAATTAGTCATGGTAGGAGCCATTGCTTTTAAAGCCAGGTGATTTAGATCAGAGGGAGATTCTCCCTTCTGTTGTGTCAATGCATGTCATGCTGTAAACTGGATTGAACTATTTGAAGAACTACATAAAGAAAAGAAAATTTCAGAGTTCTACAATTGCTGGATCCTGTCTGATTTTTCATCACAAACCAACACACACCTGGATTGAATCGGTGGGTGATTAACAGACTTCTGCAGTACTTGATGGTCATGCAATTATTTGAATCAGACTGGATGCAGCTTCAGTTTTTAAAGTTATCCACCTTTATCATAGGAGATGGTAAAATCTCTTCCACTTAATACATGAGTAGAGGAATCTTACCAAGAGCCAAGTGTTGAAAAACTACAAAATCTTATCAGGTATTTTTTACCTAGTTTTTAGTATATTTTAGTAAACTTAAAATAAGACAAAACTAACTTTTAGTAAAAATGGAGGAGCTTCTTTTTTAGCTACATTATGTAACAGTATGTTATGAGACAAAAGCCATAACAAAAAAACAGGAAGTTAGCCAAAAAAAAACATTTTCACAAAGAGTAAAGGCAACAAACTCTAAACTGAAACACTTTTATAA
>CAEFZY010074040.1:0-24312 GCA_903066815.1 Brachyrhaphis roseni
GTAAGTATCCTCTGGTCAAATTCCTGTTCTGGTTTGGGAGAATAGGAGTCTAAAAAGTATTTGATAAGGTAGTTTTTTCTAGACTCTAAGTTCTAATCCATGTTGTGTGTAGCTAAATAAGTGTCAGTAAGTAAGTGTCCTCTGGACTTCTGGGATGCTAGATAAGTATATGTATTCTCTGGACTTTCTAAGTGTGCTCTAAATTTGTATCTAAGCGATCACTGGAGCGTAAAGAAAAGTAAACCCTTTGAAGCTCTGACACAGAATTTTAAATTGAGTCCACAATAAACTAGTTACAGCATCTTTTAACAGCCTGAAACCCTGGTATACTTTATTATTATTATTATTATTATTATTATTATTATTATTATTGCTAAAGCAGAGTGACTGATTATCCTTGAGCAAAGTGGCCACAGACTCAAACAACCCTGACTCCCCACTGTCCTCTCTGGATAACTCAAGTAGTTTTCCAAGTTGTCATCAGGTCCAGATGCGTTGTCGTCCCGGCAAGAGGGACGCATAACCGACACTTGGCTGGGACGTTTCGGGACGACGGTAGCATCTGTGGGGCTGGAGCAGAGCAGGCGAGCGCCTGCAGGGAAATGGAAAAAAAATGTCAAGAGAGATTAGCAGGGATGGAAGGGTTGTGAAGGAGACGGAGAATGCGAAGCAATCTGAAGACATGGCAGGAATCGTATCTGTGTACAGAGAGGACAGCTTTGTGTGCGACAGGACACACATTTGTGGTTGTCTGTTTTAATGCCTCGCTGGTTTGCTGGTCCACCACCTGCCAAGTTGTTTGCAAGAGAGCGTGTGTGTAGGGGTGGGCGTGTGTGTGTATGTGTTCACCGGTGACTGTGCATATAACTGTTGGTTAGAAATGGATGAAACCATCTCTGAGTTGCTCATGTGGTACACATGAGCAACGAAAGGTGCACTAACTATTGTTACAAATGACACTGAATTCATATTTCTATTAAGATGCCTTCATGGGGTTTTGGTGGCATTTTAGTTTTATAAAATCAGATCATGTCTGGAAGCCTGCAACACGACACAGATATGGGAAATCCTTTATATGTAAATTAAAACAAAGAAATCTGAAAGGAAGTGGACCAAGAACTAAGCCTTGAGGTACACCTTTAATCATTTTTGAAGCAATGATCTCTTTACACAATAGTGCAACATTTTTTTCCCACATTATGCAATGTACAATTTAAACCACTGTAATCTTTGTTAAGAGAACTAGAGTGGTCATTTCTGAATGGATATAGCATGGTTTAAGATTTTAAGGATTTTGAAATCCAGCAACTTTACTGCAACTGAGCCAAGAAGCAAATAAAAAATAGGCCTGTCACAATAAAGCAATTAATTGCACAATAAATAAAAAAAAACTGAATAATTTTTATTTGCTTGATTCATCGTTTTTCTCTTTTCTTTCTCTTTTTTTTTTTTTTTTTTTTTACCAAAAACTGAATGATAAAAGTCTTCAGTTTGGTGTTTTGGTCTCAACTATGCCTTTCTTTGAGAGATAACTTTGTTCACACAAACTTCATAATTCATTTAATTTGTTGTTTCTGTTGTTTCCTTTATTTATTTTGGATATTTGAAATGTCTCCCAGTTCAAGTGTTTAAATGTTCATTACAATTTAAAGTTTATTGAGCCTTGAGAATGTGTCCTGGCATTATTATGGTATTATGATTATAATAAATGGTCTCAAAACAACAATATTATCGTTTATCGCAATAAGTTCTGGGACAATTTATCGTCCAGCAAAATTTGTTGTTGTGACAGGTCTAATTACAAGAGTCTGTATATGATTGAAAAGATTTAACAGTTGGGTAATCTCAAATCCTCTATACCAAAGTAAAGATGTTCTTGTGATTTTTGACTAGTTTAATGATTAATTTGACAGCCATGAGGATTTCAAGACTGTAGATTTAATTGGTTTTCATTTATTTCCCATTAATGTTTCTTTGCTTAGAGGAAGCAAACAACAGAAAAACAGTAAAGACATCTTTATATTGCAAAGGTATATACACTTTTAAACAGCGAAAGTGAAGCGAATAATGGAAATGACAGAAAAAAATCGCAAGAGGCTGTTTTCATTTCAAATCTAGTATTGATCAGCAGCTACAGCAATTTAAATTTAAATGAGAGATCATCTTTTTTTTTGTCAGCCTGGCAACACTTGAGCTTTGTCCCATACTTAATTTTAAATTCATAACAGTCACATTTGGACACAAAGAGCGCCTTTGTGAAAGTAAAGTGCGTAGTGAAGACTCCAGAGTCATCGGCCCACCAGGGCAGACTCCCCGGCGTCCTGATCTGTCCTTTTTTAATCGGGGCTCTCAGATCTGATACCAGAATGTGGCTCGGGATTCTACCGCTGACAAAGCAATGTGCATCAAGGACAACGGTCATAATGAATTTCCCTCAACACTGTCGTCACGGTATGCTTAGAATGTGATTGGCTAAGCATACGTTTACAGAAGACTTTGGCTTAAATATGATAAAGTTACAATAAAAGTTAAAACTCAGACAGAGGGAGGAACGTCAGACGTCATTTTGAAGATGCGTTATTGTGTCCACGCGTACCAAAAACCTTCATCTCTACACCGACAGTCGCTTGTGGTTGTCATGTTGAAAATTGGCATGTTTATTCCGGTCAAAGTGTCAATTACTCGGCAGATGTTTCTTGTAGCAAACACGTTGCAACGCATGCAGCTGTTTGGATTATAAAATACATTAAGTGCCATGTGTTGGAATTCTGTGTAGAACTACGACTCAAAAAAGAAAGAGATCATAAGCCTATAATAATAAAACAAACAAACTAAAAGCTCTTGTGGGCCACAAAAATCTTTTTTTTTCTATTAAAAAAGTACTAGCTGTAAGAGAAATAATCTGCCAGTGAAACAAAATATATTAATTTATGATATGGGAAAAATTTACTGTTCCACTGGCAGATTATTTCACTTATAACTAGGTGGGTTTTTTTATCAGTATTAATGTATTATTGAATATCAGCTCCAATATCATTCTGAAAAATTACTTGTCTGTCAGTTTGTCGTATTTCAAGTGTACAAAGGCATTTGCACTAAAAAACAGACCAACAACATTTGGTAGGATTTGATGTATTTGCAGTGTGGGTGCAGTTCGTGGACTTTCATGGCATTTTGCATGCAAATTGGGTTCTTTTTGCATTCACTATATTAATATTCACAATTTATCTGTTGGAGATTATTGATTCTGTACAATTATTTTTGCCATCACGGGCGCCATCCCCGTACAGAGTAACAGGCCGTCGAGCTTAACGCCGCTCTGGAGTTGCCCACCAGTGAGCCGAAATGAAATGTTTTCATTTACAGCTCTGTTAGCCTTCGCGTCCTCAACGGCCCCTCTTCAGAGATTTCTTTTAGTCTGATGAACATGGAGCGAACGGCTGGTGCTTTGGCCCTCGTAAACATGGGAAACAATCGAGGCATGAAGTTCATCTGAAGTATTCTTTTGAGACCCTCTGATAAAAAGAAATCTGGAGGAAACGGTTTACAGCAGAACGTCAGCTGCTGGTCAAGCATCAGTCACATATAGAAAGCGGCAGAGCAGAGAGGCTAATCCTTGGAAATCCAACAGAGTCTGTTTTTTTTTTTTGTATAAAACTCCCCTTGCTTCTGGATTAATTTGAGCTGAAATTAAATCTAAAATTGGCTTGCTGACTGTATAGTTGGCAGCCTCTCGGTGGTGAATGGGGGCAAATAGAATATCAACACACACAGAAAAGCCGTCTGGGTTTTTCTTTTTTTTCCTCTTTCTCTTTTCAAATTGGTTTTCGCTGATAAAGCACGCGGCAGTAATTTCAAGGTAAAATGATCAATTCAGATATTGTAAACAAGAAGTACAGCAACGTATTTGTGCAGATTTGATAAACGCCGCATTGTACATTTTGCTCGTGTTCCATCTCCCATCTTGTTCATTTACATCTGATGTTTCTTTCGGTTTTGCTTTTTTCTCTCTCTCCTTTTTAAAATATTTTCCTACCTACCCATTTACCCCTGTCTTCATTCTTTTTCTCCATTACAAGTCCCTCTCTGGCGTAATTTTTCCATTTTTCTGCATGGCTGTTTCTGTCACTCTGCACCTCGTTGTCTCCTTCGCCCCCCACCCCACCACCGAAGCGGCGTAAGAAATCTCTAGAAATCCACTCCCTCCATTTCCCACCTGTCACTGGTGATCAGACTCCGAATCTATCCAATCCTGCGGATCATGCAGGAACTGGCTGTGACCATTTGACAAATGCGGACGACGGTATTCGGACCTCCTTCGCCCCACCAGAGCGAGGCCACGTGCTCTCTTATTTACATTCAGCGCGCCTCTGAATCAGGCTTTTCTTTCTCTCTATTAATTAGTGGGTGTTTGTTGGCAGGCTGCTGCCTTTCAGCGGTTGCTGTCAGTGCGCCTCACAGCTGGAGATTTGTGCTTCGTGGGCCTTTCATGATCGGAAGAGAATTCTCCCAGCGCCCTCCGCCATCTGTTTATAGGACTTATCACCGTTCCCCAACTGAATCCCTTCCCCCCCCAATGCCTCCAGCATCACCCTTATTCAAAATCTGTCTTTTCAACCCACTAACAGGTCTCGCTGCTAATCAGAGAGAGTATTTTATTCACAGAGTTACTGACGTTTTTGCCGTCCTCCTTTGTTAGCGGGTCAGAACGACGTGTCACGACTGCAGACGGTTGATCCGCGTCCCGCCGGTGTGACTTGGCTCCAGAAAGAAATGTTTTGATTAGCTGTAAAGTAAAAAATAAAGTGGTTTCGGGAGTGGAGTCAAATTTTAAAGAATCTACCTTGCTCAGAAAGATTGTTGATTCAGACAGTCGGGTTCTACCACAACCTGTACTTTGCTTAAAGTCGCGGTGTGTAACTTTTACGAAAATATGTTTTGTCCATGTTTTTTTTACGTGCGATCGTGTCGTGACAGTATGGTATGAGACAGGTAATGTGTGGGAAAAAAATTTATCTGTTCCACCTCCTGCCAATCAGAGCCTGGAGGAGGGTCTTAGCGCTGTCAATCATCCTCCTGTATGCTGCTCATGTGCTAATAAGGGATAAACAACTTACCATTACAGGAAAACTGTTTACCCGCCATCATCAGTGGCTATGCTAATTTGTCTTAGCATTCGTGGCAGTTTAGCAAAGAGCAAGCGGGAAGGGATGAACACAGGATAGTTTATATTATCTTATATTAAAACAATATCTATCTGCAGCTTTAAAACCAGAGTAATGACAGAGATTGCTATTTTTGAAGGAGATTTTTTTTTCTTAGGTTTTTTGGAAATTCTTAAAGACACAAATTCAGATTACTGTACCTATTGATCAATTTGGGAGAGCCTAGTTGACGATGTCCCGGTTGCTGTGGGTTTTGGAAAGGTTAATTCACAACATTTAAGTGAAATTTATACCCTGACATAACATAAAGCACTTCTCAAAGCCACTGTGTTCCTGTGCAACATGTAAAAGCCAAAAGAAACCAAACCCAAATATCAGGATTTTGAAAATAGTCGTGAACAAGTCAACTTCTCCTCGGCTGGAATTCCTAAATGCATGACGCTGTTGTCATCTGATCAAACACATTTGCGATTCAAAGCACACCGTTCAGAAAATAGGCAGGTCCTGTGTCTCTGATATGAGTTATTGCTTGAAGTTTGCATATAAATCCCACCAAAACAGGAGGGAAATTATTAAACTGCCGGTTAAAGCCAAAAAAAAAAAAAAAAAAGAAAGTCTGATTATAGTTTATTAATTCCTTCAGGGAAAAAGAACGTAATTTTTGTAGATATGTCCCATCATCCGATGAACCCAACAGTGAAGTCCTCGGCCTTAGTGACCATTTTCACACTTCACTAAAAAGACGGCATCACAAGTAAAGAACATTATGTGTAAATGTTGGGGAAACGTCTGTAAGTAGCCGCTTGGGTTAAAGGTTGAGCACAAACGTTTCTTTCAACAGACGATCGCTTTAAGCAGGAAGATGAATCAGCTACAAAGTGGCTTAAAAGCTGACTCAGTCACACCAGTTCAGACTAAAGAGCCGAAACCTCGAGCAAACCAAAATTATTCCACTTGTAGGTCATGCAATTTAACAAATTTTACCACAGATCGAGGAAATTTGCGTCTTTTGCAAATAGAAATAATGTTAGTAATCCTAGCTGACCTGAAGCAGAGTCTGGCACCGACGGAGAAAAACGTTTTGTCTTTTTATACAGCTCTGTAAACATCTGGTTTCAGCTCTCTATCTCTCAGTGTGTGTGTGGGTGTTTATAGCTATTTTTTAAACTTTCAGTTTCAAGAGAACGTCTATCTGGCTTTTGATTTCGTCAAACTACTAGTTCAAGATCAAATTATCCTGGAAGCAGAATGTTTGTGTTCGATTGCGCAGGAGAAACTTGGGATTTTTGTTTGAAAAAAAACTGAATAAAAAAATAAATAAATTCACTGATGTCCCCGATTTAGCTTTCAGCTACGCTCTGGGCTGCTGCTTTTGCTTCCTGCTGGGGCCATTTTTTGTGGCGTTACAGTTTTCATTTCCCACTTATCTATAATTCAAAATGTTTGTGGAATTGAGTCCTGGGTTACTTTTTTAAAAGTCAGACATCGTTTTTTCCTTAGCGTGTGGGCGTATGTGTTTGTCTCATTGTCAATTTAACGAGAAGTCACACGAAGGAAAAGATAAATAGTGAAAATGAGAAGAAGAAAAAGCTTAAAGATGCCATGGGTGACTAAATAGTGAGAGTCTGTGAGCTTGGTGGATTTTTATAATAAGGTTTTGACCAATTATAGCTCTCTAAAGCATGAATATAAAATAACCATACAGCTCACACATACTGTAGTATGAAACAGAGCAGAAACTGCACACCATTATTGCCGTCACCGTCTTGTTTTGGTCTGGCACCAATTCATAGAAAACTGCTTTCATGTTTATCTGCAGCTCTTTCCAGCTCTCAGTAGGTTGAGTCAGACGGTCAGCCTGCCTGACTCTGGGTTTTTGCTTTTCTTCAGAAGTCAGTACCAATAATAATAATGATGTTTTTTTTCCACTTCTTCATATACAAATAAGATTTGCAATCAATTAAATTAAATTATGGGCTTTATGGTCATTCAGGACAGAAAACTCAGACATTGGTTTCCCTCAGTTTAGGCAAAACGCAGCGCCTGTAAAAATGAGCACTTCTTTAGAGAAAACTGTAACTTACAGTTTTTGTCTGCTGTGTGTTTTTCTGTTTAATGTTTTCCTAAAAGGTTGTTGTTGAAAATGAGAATCTGTTCTTAATCATCTGATCTGGTTAAATAAAAAGCAAAAATGAAAAAGAAAAAAACAAATACAATTCAATCATAATCAACAAAATTAGGTTTTTTGGACCAAAAACTATTTGTCTAACAAACCTCTTTTATTATGTATATTTATGCAGTCACTTATTTTATGCTACACACTTTAATTCATTGTCAATATTTTGTAGTAAATAGTCTTCACCTTAGTATTAAATGTGTTTTGTTTTTTGGGGGTTTTTTGTAAATTTTTTGAAAAAGTTGATTATGATTCATTTGCAGACGTAACAAAAAGGGTAAAACATCCAAGGGGGTGAATAGTTTTTATAGGCATTGTTACACCAGCCAAACATGTCACCACCTATGTATTTATTTGATGCTACAACCACAACATTGCTCTGTAGTTGGGTTTTATGTGGCAGACCGACCTGGAAAAGCACATAGCTGTGAAGAGGAAAGAAAGGATGCTTTCCTCTTCACAAAGAGGAAAGCACCTTTGTGAAGAGATGCTTTCTCTTTGTGGAAGCAGCTTCCCCCTCAGACACAGTTCCAGCAGGTCCTCCATGTCTCTTTTTATGAGTTCTTATGAAATGTTTGTCCATTCTCCTTTGCAAAATCCAAGCTGTTTTTATAGTGGAGAAATGGCTACGTGCAAAAGTTCAAAGCGGCGAGTGGTCCGACCCAGAACCGGTACTTCCAGTGGCGCTGCCAACTGGACAACCATCAAGGGGAAACGATGTGGAAAACGGAGGACCGGAGACGCGAGGGGACCGTCTGGAACCAGGCAGCGCCACTGGCAAGGAGGTCAGCCGTTCACTTACGACTGCCTGGGTCAACCCTCCTTCCAGATGTCTGGAGAAAAACCTCAGAACAGGGCAGAGTGTAGTAGGTTGAGAAATAGCTTTGCATGTAGCCGTTACATGATGACGTTCAAATGTTTAGTTTTAAGGAGTACTCACTGAATGCAGAGACGTCTATTTATTAATATGTTAACAGTTTGTTGATGGGTAGTTTTAGCCACAACAGGCAGTTAGAGGACATTTGTGAACTTGATATGGGCCAAAATGAAAAAGACAGACGACAAAAGAACTGCGGCAAAAATATATTGAAGCTCAAGTCTGAAGCGCAGGAAATCACTGAACCTAATCAAAATGAAGCTTGGATTGACCTCAACGCGCCAGATGAGTCAGATGATGGGGAGATACTCGCAAGCACCTGCGAGAAGGTCGTGAATTGAGAAACCGGTGTTTGGAGACAAATGTGGATTTTTTTTGTTATTACTCTTATTCAAAGACATACAAAAGGAAGCACTCGAGCACAGTCCCAGGGTAACGCGGCTGTAAAGGAAACTCGGCTGTGGTTTTTCCTCATGCAGCAAAGATATGAATAAAAGGAGACGGTGAGTAATAAAAGAGCTGGCGCAGATAACAGAAGATGGAAGTGGATAAAACAATTTTTGAGGGGAAAATGATAGGTGTAAAAGAGTGACATTGAAGAAATGATAAAATACACTGGGAACGGATAAATAAATCATATAAACAAGGAGGCGCCTGAACAATGCGAAAGCAAAAGATACACTCCAACACATAATCTTTTAAAGTATTGATGAGATTTCCTTGGTAGCGATAAATCCTTGAAACAGGGGTGGGAACCAGAACAGAAGAGAGTGGTACAAGGCTGTCAAAGCAAAAGTCCCTGAAGATTTAATGATTTTTAGAAAATATTCAATTTGGCCTCCTCAGTTTGCAAACAGCTACGGTGTCTGTTCAATGAAAAATACTTTTGTCATTTTTAACACGTCGTGGTTGTTTTGAAATATCCAGTCTGTTTCTAGATGGAATAAATTGAAAAATGTTTAGTAATAACAGCAAGGAGGATATTGCTGTTATTACTACGCAGTTGGTAACACTGTTGCTTTGACGCCAGAAGGTCCTGTGTTCGATTCCCGGCCCGGGGTCTTTCTGCACGGAGTTAGCATGTTCTCCCTGTGCATGCGTGGGTTCTCTCCGGGTACTCCGGCTTCCTCCCACAGTCCAAAACTATCACTGTCAGGTTAATTGGTCTTTCTAGGGACAAGGGTGTAAGAAAATGGATGGATGGAATAACAGCAAGGAAAAACAAAAAAAAACAGACATTTTGAATAAATAAATACAATAACGATGCTTTCCACGGTCCAAATTTCACACAGTTAAATGTTACAGATTTCCTCTAATTTTATTGTCAAAGATAGTTTGAGGAAACACAAAAGGCAGTTTTCAAAAGAGTATTTCATAAATTAAGAGAAAATTAAGAGAAAAAGATGTCCATGTCCATATTTGGATAAATAATTGCCACCTAAGTCAACTACATGTGCAGCCATTAAGTGTTTTTGATGATTGGCAGTTAATCTTTTGCTTCGCTCTGACGCAATGTTACATTTTCTTGCTTTAATCCATTCAGAAGTGGACTTGCTGGTCAGTTTTAGTTAATTTTGCAACCAATAGTTTTCATTTGGTCCGAATCAGTTTATTCATTTGTAACTTTTTGCAGGGGCTCCGTTTTGTTTCACACATGGAAAACTCCCGACTGAACCAGTGTTCAGTCTGTTCACAAAACTCATTCTAAGACTCAATTATGAAAAACTGTTTGAGATCTGAAGCAGCCTCAAACCGTAACACTGCCACCAACATGTTCCACTGCACGTATGACGTTCTTTCTCTGAAATGCTGTTAGGTTATACATGCATTTCCTCCGCCTGTCCCGTTACTGGACCACTGCTTCTGCGTCCCCTGCTACTACTAATCTACCCATTACTACTGGGTAGATTAGTCTTATTATCAGACTAATCTATCTGATTATCTTTTATGGGCGGGGCCGTCTATGTGGTGCGCTGATGTATTTGCTTTCTATCAATTGCATCCTCTCTTTCTCCCATCAGTTTGTCTAAAAATGTGCCATCAATACCAAACGTTCTGGAGATCTCTAAGGTATTTGTGAGCAAATATAAGACAAGCATACAAGTTGTTTTTGGGACAGTGGCACTCTCCCATGGATGCGTCTATCTTATTATTGAATCTTTAACACTGACCTTACCTGAGGCCAGCACAGTCCGCGGCGCTCCATGCATTGTCCTGAGTTCCTGCGTGACCTCCTGATTTGTCGATGTGCTCTTGGATTGATTTTGGTTGGCCAGCCATTCCTAGGAAGGTTTGCCAATATTTCCTGCTTTCTTCGTTTGTGAAAAATTGTTCTCACTGGGGTTTGCTGGACTCCCACTGCCTTAGAAATAGTTCTGTAACCCTTCCCAAATGGCTGGATTTAATTTAGTTTCCTTATCTGTTGTTGAATTCCTTTACATCAGCGCACAGGGTCTTGCTTTTTCAGACTCTTTTCGCCAACTTAACAATGATAGGCAGGTCTTATTTAACCGATTTCTTGATTCGAGGGGCTTGGCACTAAACAGGCCTTGTGGCTTTTAAAATTTAATTTGCCTGTATTTTTTTTGTAAAGCGATCACATTTAATTCATGGGATTTAGAAATGTGAAACATGAGTATTTCATTTTCAAAGGTTACAATAATTGGCCCTTCAATCTTTCCCTTATTACTGTAGGTTTGTAAGTGTGTGTCTCTGTGTAGGCTGTGTGATGTATTGGGGGCTTGTCCGGGGCGTACAGACACAACACAGCCTGGGATAAGACGAAGTGCCTGTTTATCCTACTTGAATCTGATTGGATTTTTTATTGCAAAAGTACAACATTTCATTTTACAGATGATTAAAAACTTAGTGCCAACCACCTCCACCTCAATGCATGTTTTCTGTAGTGCATGGTAGATACGGCACTTATTGGAATATATGTTTATATTTCTTGTTTTATCTCCTCTGTTTCTGTTAGTCTAAAGTTTGGGTGGATCCTTATTCAGAACAGTTTTCCTATACTGTGTTTATAAAATGATAGAACATTGTAAGTATGGCTTAAGCTTGTCAAAAAAGAAACAAAAAAAGACAAGCAGCTTGTTTCTTCTTCTTGTTTGTTAAGTTCATAATGAGACCATCTGTTCTAAGTGTAGGCACACTGAGTAAAACAAGTTGTTTAGCTTACAGTGAGAAAACTCTCCCTCAAAACAGTCTTTTGGTTTGTACCATAGAGAGGAGCAGTGAGTGAAGTGGACTATGCTAACCATGCTAACTTATTTAGTTAACAGCGTTCATATTTTTCAGGTATTTGATGTTTGTGCTTCAGTTTTCAGTTCTGCTTCAAGCGTGTTCTTCAAAATCTGATAAACTGCCATTAAAAAGAGTAAATTGTGTCATTTGGCAGGCTTACTGACTCCGATGATGTTTGCGGATGCTGTGCAATCAACACAAATCAAAGAGATAATCACTAGTTTTGCCTTCAGAGTTTGGCCCTGTTAAGGAGGGACAAGTTAAGGTACTGAGTTGATGTTAGGCGTTATCAGGTCACTAACTTAGACTGAAAACTATTATTTTCTGATAATCAGGTGGTAAATTTGATCCAAATTAGATCAAATTTATTAAGTCTTTGGCATTTATTAAGTCATCCGTAGTCAGTCCTATTGTTTCATAACACAATAACATGCAGACGTCTGTGATGGTAAACGAGGACTAGTTGTTTGTCACACAAAGCCTCACAGTAGAAGAGCTATTTGTGAGCTCTGCTCATGTCTCGTTTGAACACGACAGATCTGTACAGAGAGACAGCAAGATGTTGAGTGACAAAAAAAGGTGAGGCATATAGAAAGACGGAATTAAGTAAACCAAAGTTTAATGGGAGGTAAATGAGATAAAAAGAGTGACACTGACCACAAAAGAATACTGAGAAAAGAGCACGAACATGGGTGAATCACAAAGACTTTCAGACAATAGAGAAGCAGGAGCACTTTAATAGATCTTATATCTCAAATAAAACATAACTGGCACCAAGGATTTAGAGTGTCTCAACATATTTCACAGAGTTTTTAGACAGCGCCAAAGACAATGTTCAAAAAACTAACAGGTTCTAAATAGTTAATAACCTACAGAGCCCAGAGTTGTTGTTTTGTTTTTTTTAAAGTCCATTCTTTGAATTCTTTGTTTTACTTTTCAAAAACAATCTGGATTCAATGTATTGCATTTTTAGTGCCTGGTTAAATCTGGAACTGTTCAAGAATTAGAGAAAAAGTTTAGCTCTAATGGTGACACTGGAAGATAAGAAGATGTCAAAGTTATAAAAGAAGCAAATGTGGACGAAGTTATTGCCACGTGTCGGAAGAACCAGGTTCTGTTTTGTTCAGTAGTGATCTTGAATGTTCTGCCACTGCTGTTTGGAATGAGACATCCTCAATTTCATATATTTATTCGGTAGCTGAATTGACAAATCATGTCAAAATAAGCACCATTTTTCTTGCCAAATGATTGTTCAACCAAATTCTTAGAAGTCTACTTTTCAGAAAAACACACATGCTGGATTTAAACCCCGACAACTGAAAACACCGAAAGTCAAATGTACTTTAAAATCACTTACCAACCACACGTTTATCCACAAACTCTTTCCCCTGGCATATGCATTATTAACATACAAAAATCAAGTTATTTAAAAAAAAAAAATTGTAATATGCAATATATGTGTTGGACCCAGAACTCAGACCACAATCCAGGAAGAGTTATGAGATTTAATGACCAAGAAAATGTGCAAGATGAACAACAGAATCCGCAGGATAAACAGGAAGGCGAGAGGCCAGATAGGCAAACTGGGAATACTCCAGAAGCAGGAGGTAATGGGTTACCTGGTTGACCAGGGACTCCTCCACTGAGAATCGAACCACAGCCAATATGCATCCGTGGCGATGTAACTGCAGAGGGATACAGATTGTCCACTTACTGGGGACTGTTTGACCCGCAGGACCATGAAGAGAGAGAAACTTCAGGCTCTGGAAACCAGACAAGATGATGTCATGGAGTGAGAAAAGTCCAGCTGTCAGGTAAGTCGATGACTTTTACAGGATGATTACACATGTAGGACATGTTGATACCAAAGGCAGCGCTGGTTATATCATGGTACGAATGTTATGGTTGACTTTACATATATATAACTTTCAGAAAAGAGCTGCGCAGAAATGCTTAAAATTATTCAAGAGCAATAAAATAATATTTGTAATACAATAAAGCCACAAAACAAAGAGGCAGTAAGAATGAGTAAAGACTAACAAAGTGGTATAATAATTTAAGAAAACAGTAAAATTCAATAGTAGATGTAGTAGACATATAGAAAACAAACAAATGTCAAGGAATAAAAGTCAGTCATAAAAATTACCCGGTTACATTTTTAAAACTTTGGGGGATTTTTTTTGTCAATAAAAGCCATAACTACAAAATCAATGTCACAATTTTGGAGTTTAGTGGTTGCAACATCTGAAGAAAAATGAAAGTGTGACCTAAGAGCAGATGTGGTGGGGCTAAAACATTAAGAATGTAAAGAAGCAAGCAAAAAAACAAAACCAGAATCTCGTAATCGTTGGGAATACAACAGGATAAGGTCATCGTGAGCGTTACATGTTCTGATTTTGTAGTTCCTGTAAGCAGTCATGCAGTAGCTGTGTACACTGAGGCAGCGGTCTAAAGGCGTGTTTCGCATTTATCAAGAGTGCTTTTCAATGGGTTCTTTTGTTGGAAGTGGCAAGATGAGGACAACGTCTGGACAGTCTGCACCAGCGGGAAACTGGGAATGACGCTTTTCCACATTGACCATATCCACTTCAAGTTGATGAAACTACACAAGGCAAAAGTTCCTCCCAGATAACACAAGTTGCAAGAACTCCCCAGCCAAGCTTGTAAGGAAATGACTTCTTCTGAGAGGAATTCTCTTCATTCTTGTAGAATATATACAATACTTTCAAACCCTTAGAAGGGAGAATATTTAATAAAAATGAAACAAAAATGCAGGATATCTTTAAAAAAAACTCAAATGGCTTAAAAGGGAGCCCTGTGGAGACTCACTGATGTGGACTGAGATCTGTCTGATGGATAAACTGGACAAAAGCAGCTGTAGAGAATAGCCTGTTATGCCTATGTGCTGTTCAAGGTTTGCCAAATTTTTGAGGATTTTATTAGGGGGAAAAAAAAAAAGAAAAGAAACCTGCCTAGCTGTCAGTGTCCCCCGTTGGCTCCTCCATCATTTTATTCTTCCTGGGCATCATTTCTTCCTCTCTTGCCCTTTGAAAAGCACCCATCGATTTAATGTGACGGACAGAGGAGATGAGAGGCACCGCTCCTCTGACAGCTGTAACACTCTGCTTCCAATTGACCCGGTCCCCTGCTCCCACAGTTAGTCCTGGTTATGGACAGCAGGGGCCATAAATCTACTATAGTCAGGGTCAAAGGCAAGCAGTGGGCAGGAGGACACAAACCTCTCACCCCTTTGGGCACCGCCAAAAGAAGGGCAAAAAGGAAAGATGTGCTGACACAACACAAGGGAAGACTTCTTTGAGAACTCACAGATTAGCAGACCACAAAAAAAAACCTTAATGTAAAAATCTCTTATTTATCTTAGTTATATTTTATATAACTAGACATCATTTTAAATACCTGAATTGTCTGTCACTGTAAGTCCTAGTAAATGAAAGAAGGGGAGGAAAAAACATCAATCTGTGCGTTTAAACGGTTTGTTGCGTATATAATGCGAACATATGGAACTGTAACAGGGCTAAAGCTCGTCTGCACACATTTTAAAGATATTAATATAAATCCAGTCCGAGAGCAGATTAAAGAGTGAAGAACTCATTGAGATGGTTCGTGTGAAAACTGACAGCCGTTTACGTTTCAGGGTCCAGCTTATTTATTTGAGGAGGAATCCTCTTAATCATACGTGTTTATTGTGAAATACGAAGTGTCTTTGTTCTTTTTTGCTTTGCACTGTTATTCTCTGAAAAACCCAAATCAAGTCCTTGGTGTGACGTAAGGATAAATTACACGTAGTTTAAATGCATACAGTCAAGGCAGGCCGGAGGTTTTAGTGAACTTTGTGATTCTCGAGGCAACACGCTTTGACTTAGGCATGAATTATATACGCATCAGTGTTTGCCATCCTGAGCCTTAACAATAAAATATTCATTTAGTTTCATATGTCAAGCAAACACACAAAAAGGGATGAGACAGTGGAACTTTATATAATAATCTGGATGTTTCTATAAGCACACACACAAAAATAAAGATTTGTTTCTCAAATAACTTTGCTTTTAAACATATGTCTCAGTCAAACCCATCGGAGTAAATCTGATGGGTGAAATCTGAATTCTTCCTCACCTGAAAACAGACGTAAAACACATCCAGATTATCCTGAGACCTCATGTGACATTTCCCTTTCCATTATCTCAATCATCCACGTGATTTTAAATTTTTTTTTTTTACCTTTAAAGATCTTCACTATTAACTCTTTAGCATGGAATTGTTTCTGTATGTATGTATTCAAGAGCGGTATCTCACTATAACAAGAAGGTTTTTCATTAAAACAAGAAAAATCTCGTTTTAAAGAGATACTAAACCTGTTGAAACACGAAAAAATTCTCATAGATGCAAAACTTGATGAAACGTAAAAACTTTATCGCAATAGATGCAAAACTAGTTAACACGACAAACTTTCTCATTATAGCAAGATACAAAACTCGTTGAAACAAGAAAACTTTCTAACTTTAACTAGATGTAACGATACTCTCCTCTGACAGGTGGCGACTTATGTCTCTTCTTCTTTTTACCCCGTTTCTTCTAGATAACATCTAAAAAAAATTTGTTACTGTCTTAGTGCTTTGTTACAATTTTTCTTATCTACAGGAAAAGATTTTTCGATTTTAATGAGATATGTCTCGTAATAACTTTTTAAAAATCTTGTAATGACGTGAAAGTTTTCCGAATTCTTGTCGAAACTCTGGCTGTTAAACGCTTCCATACTTCAACATCTTATGTCCCACTGATAAAATGTGAAACACAATGAATAAAACAAATGAAGGAAAAAAAATAAACATCTCTTTTCCCTTCAATCGATTTTACATTTCCCATCAACTCAACTTCCTATTTACTCCTCTCAAGTGGGTCTGCATGTTCCCATCGTTATCTCTTAAAGTCACACGCTCATTCGCGCTCTTTCCAAACTCACTTCCGTCTTCTGCAGGGAAGGTCAGACCCGGACGCTTCCGACAACGTTATTTGTATTCATCATGTCTCCTTTCACACCAAACAAGCAAACTACGGGCCGGCGAGCAGCAGACGCAGAGCGGTGTCATCACTCTCCTCAGGTGCTCTTCGCATGGCCCCCGCCGTTCATTCCTACCCTAACGCCTGATTGCGTGCATATCATCGCGCCGTTGGTATTCTGAACCCGACCTGTCCGGCTTGATAAGATTTCCCCGCAAACGCGGGCCGCTTTCTTTTCTCAACAGGAGACCGGGAATGTCGGTTGCTCTCATCATCACACTTTGAGTGTTTTGTTGTCAATGTGAAGGAGCGGAGGCTAGATGGGGGGGATGAATTTCAAAAATAAACATGACAATCAGGGAAGAGTGGAAGAGCGTTTTACTCTCGGGCGCTTTCTGCCTCGAGGTGTTCAGGAACGCGGCTGACGCGTAGCAAACAGAAAGGAGAGGAGGAGGAGGGCGGTGGGCAGCGAGACAGATGGAGGGGTGGAGGGAGGAAGTGAGAAAATAAAGGGAGAGGATGAGAGGTTTGGCCGAGGGAGATGTGAGTCAAGGCGGTTCATTGTGTGCAGACTTCATGCTGTAGGTGCAAGGACGATATCTCCTTCAGAACAGTAAACACACCACGACGCCGCGGCGGCTCGGCCCGTAACAGCACACATTGCTTTACTGCTACCCGCATTGATTAATGAACATTGTTGACAATTAGAATCATAATTCACATTTTTAAAAAAAGTCATGAAAATCTTGAAAAAAATCACATATTTGTTCCCTTTAATAAGTGCTTAAGTTAAAATAAAAAGAGACAAAAGGTTTAAAAACAGCAGTGAAAGAATAGAGGAGATGTCTGTACAGTGCTTTACGCCGAATATCCAACGCTTTCATGAGTTGTGGGAGAACACAATTTCATCATGTTGAATATTTGGTTCGACCCCAGTTCCTTCTGTGGTCCATGAAAATAAATCACGTTTTTTTCTTTCCCCCTCTGCGCAGAAGAAAAGATATCCAGGGAACGATTCTTTCTTTTTACCCAGCAGGAAGAGTTTTTTTCTCAAGTGACCGGAGGACACCAGCTGGTGGAAGGATACAGGATGCAGTGGACAGTTTTAAACCTGCAGAAAACAGAGTAAAGAGTCACGTTAACGATGGCAGGTCTTGATATATTAGTCCGCAGAACGGCTTGACTTGTAACCTGACAGTGATTCCGACCTGTGAGGATAGTGTTGCAGTAATCAGTGTAACTACAGATTAATTCGTCTTACTGGGACATTGGTCCTAGATTCTTCAGGTGATAGAATGTCGGCTTTGTAATTGTCTTTATGTGTCCCTGAAGGTTCAAACCCAGATATCGGGTCTGATCAATATAGTTTCTAGCAGTAATAGCTGTACCTGGGTGCTGACTCTTTATTACACATCCTATGTTTCAAAAATAATTAGCTTATTTTTAGTTTTTATTCAACTGAAGAAATTTATGACACTCATTTGTTCTATGCACCTATCTTTGTAATGTAGAGCTGTGTGTCATCTGCATAGTTATGGTAATTATCTTGTTTGCTATTATTATCTGATCTACATGAAGCATGTAGGGTGATAAATAGAGACGCCCCAGAATAGAACCTTGAGGAACCCCACATGTGATTTTTGTCAACTATGATGAAAAATTACTTATTGACACAAAGAAGTCCATGTGTTTTAAATAAGACTCAAACCAGTCAAGTGCTGTAGCAGAGAGCCTGATCCAGTTCTCCAGTGTCTCCAATAACATACCTGTTGTCAACAGTAGCTGCATTTCTATTACAAATATGTGCAGATCTCTGTGGATTTTGCGCTAATGTCGAAAAAACACAATTTTGCAATTACGGTGTTTCCATTAAATAAGAAATTAAATTACAATCACGTGAATAAGCTTGTTCACGTGTGATTTAAACAAGTCATGGCAGCAGCGAATGTAAACATTTGCATGTTTACAATCCTAGTGATTTATGACTAAGATATATTCATAAATCAGCCATGGCTAACTCTCATTATCTATCAACCAATCAGAAGGGACGTTGGTGTCTTATTTGGGCGTTGGCGTGACGAGGTCCTTATACTATGTGTGTGGAGTTTTGGGGAAATTGTAGTCGGTTATTTTACATCAGAGCTATGGATTCAACATGCTGGAATGACACACAACTTTTTATGAACTGTGTGATGCTGTGAGAGCTCTGGTGGACCCAGCTGCACATCGTCCAAAAGAAAACAAAAAACAAACCATCATCCGCCTACAGCGCCTTCTGCGTCGTTTTTGTCAGTAGGAACATCGTTCTGTCGATCACGTGACTCGTGTGGTGCAATAGAAGTGTTTCCATTACAGTTTTGCTAAGTACATCTATTGGGAAACGGCCAAAAAACGACCTCATCCTAGTGCAAAAGCGTCTTACAGAAAAACATGAGATTTTCCAAAATTGTTGTGCTTCCATTAATCAAATTTATTTTCATAATTTGAGTTTGGGAAATTCTATGTTTAATGAAAACATCAGCTATAGTTGAATGCTGAGCTGAGATCCATTAATACCAGGATTGTGGTTCTTCCACAGTGTGAACCTTGATTCCTGTTCTCTTCACGATCATCAAATATCTTCTGCAATAGTGCTTGTTACATTCCCTGTGACTTTATCCTGCCCTCTAAAAGCAGTAACAGCTTCTTCTTCACCTCAAGGCTAACATAGCTCACGCATTTAACATTTTCTCATGAACATCCCATTACCGCAGCTTGGTGAGAGTGAAATTTTCCCAGTATCCCCAAATTTTGTTTTTTAAAATTTGATTTACTTCAAATAACATACCAGATATCAGGAAAGTACAAGCACAGCTCTAGGCAATGCTTTTTTTTATTTATTTTTTATTGCACCATAACCTTTCTGTAACGACTTGAACAATTTTAACATTAGCAAACACAAGTTGTAGGAAGTTCAACAGTTCACAGAAACAGCCTGACTCTCTCTCACACGTTGCTAGTCTACTGTTCGCGCCCACCAAGACCACACAGCTGCTGCCTGAGGCTTCAGTGGAATTCAAAGACACTAAATATGTTCATTTAGGACACTGCTCACATATCTTTCTCATTTACAAATGAATGGAAGGAGAGACTAACCTGGAGGGGTCCTCCTCCTTAGAAAAGCTTCCCTTTACCTCGATGCTGTTCATCTTGTTCTCAAACATCCCATAGCTCAGGGTTACCTGCAGAGAACAAATGCAAATACGCACAGCAATAAGAGAAGGAGCAACCGAGTCGGTTTCTGCGCGTTCGGCGGGGATTGTGTGTCGCCGTACCTGCTGCGGGAGGCTTCTTTGACTTATTAGAAGCAGGTTTTCTAAATGCGAGTGGAACAAAGGGCAGTGGACCATAGCGACGCCCAGCATCTTCTCGACAATGAAGCCCACGGTGCAATCGTCCGGGAGACGGATTCTGGCCGATGTCCGCTCGAAGTGCGGGCCGCTGGAAGAGATTGCGTTTTTAGAGAACTTTGATTTTTGCTCTTTTAGGTGAAAACTTTCTCCTCAAAAAGTTCAACTTTTATTGTAGAGGGGCATTTCAGGTGAATTTGCATTTTGTGGTCTATTAACTATTCATTACTTGTTTTTAAGTGCTGACCTTTTTTTTTTCCCACAGTACTTAGTATTTTTGGACTGATTCCCCCAACACGTAGCCCTGGGCAGCCATTAGTCTCACCTCTTTGAATGCAGAATAAATACAATCTTGCAGACAGCAGAGATTTACCTTGGACTCCTTTTTTATGCCTTATGCTCTTTGATACGCCTTATTAATTAATTTTCTTAAAATAAAAATCAAGCAGTGCTTTTCTGTTCGAGATCTCTCCTGTTTGCAGAAACGTACGTAATCATATTGGCTGCGCGCTTCAATGAGACATTGTTTGCTTTTCATTCATATTTTTTTTAACATTCCTGTGATAATAAATAGAAAAAAATTTAAGTCTTTGCGCCTTTTTTCTAAACAGTTGATTTCCTATTAATTAATTGTCCCCATTGTTTGAGTCAGAACTCAATCAGATTCCATGTTAATTGTGATTGAGCCCCAATGTTTTCTGCATAGACCGAAGTAAATGACAGGAGTAAATATTTGTGAAACTACATAAAATAGTCCTGTTTAATTAAGTTACCATTGAATGTGATAGCTGTGGCTACAAGTATCCATGGTAATTTTGTGTGAAGGAAGCTAATGTGTTTTTTCAACCTCTTGTATAAGCCATATTGATAAACAGTTACCAAGTTTGACAGATGACATGTCATGTTTCAACCTGCCTCCAATACACGTTTCAGCCCTGGCAGCATTGTTAGCTTAGCTGCCTGTGTTCACACTCATGGTGGCGTTCATGATACATAAGTACATTCACAGACACACTCACACACACTTTTTTTTTTATATTTATCCGTACCTGGCCCAAGGAGACATCTTTTCTGCCAGCCTTCGACTCAGACAGAACCCGGCGCCTCCCGTGGCGAACCAGAACCGAACGTTCACCTGACAGAGAGCACACGGACGCACAATCAATTCAAATACAGAGAAAATATACAAATATCTCTTTTTTTTAATTTTACAGTAAAAATGGTTTAAAAGTAAATGTCTGAGAACTTCATTTTTAAACATCAAAAAGAAGGCTCAAACCAGCAGAGTGATGTAATACGTGACACATACATCCAATAGATGCTGACAGATAATTACATTATGAATATGTTGTCTCATACATATCACATCTGAAAATGGGAAAAATACAAAGGTTTATCTTCATATAACCCCTTTACCACTCATCTGATTCATGAGAAATTATACAGCTTAGAAAAGGAGCTCCGCCTTCATTTCATCAATTAGGACTATGTTAAAACTGTTAAGTAAATTTGCGCTCTCTCTCTCTCACATTAGAGCTGTGGTGCATCAGAGGAAATGTACGTCTGTCTCTGTCACGCATGACAGCATTTACCTTTTCTATTATTTGCACGTTCCCCCCCCAAAACCAGATTACTGTAAGCTCTTTCTATCCTATTTCCTAAGGCAGGTTGTGTCATTTTATTCAATCCTGTATAAAAGAGTTTCTTATTGGCATACAGTATATAAAGCTCAACATAGAGCAATATTAGGTCTGCAGACGGACATTTGTCTTCTTAGAGCTCTGCCTATATGTATTTTAAGTTTTCCCCCTTTGTTCTGTTTTATATATTCCACTTTTTTTTTTCTTTATCCTGTTCATTTAACTTTTTACAGAGATTTACAGACAGGTCAATTATTGTTGTCTTTAGTTTTTAATCATAGCTTTAAACTTACAAACAACAACATCCAAGTAACCATTTGGACTAAAGCTTTTTAGATTTTGCAGAATATCAGTAAATAATGTCAATGCATTCACTTCAAGTGTTAAGTTCATTACATTTAAATCCACCCATTCATTGGCTGTAGGGTCGTGGGATTAAATCGATGGATGGAACCAGATTTTTTTTTCGCACAGATTATCTTTCTCTCATTATACTGTTACAAAATGGTTACAGTTTTAACAAATATGTAATAAACATATTTTGTAAAAGTTACATACAAGTTCAATTCATCATCCGAACACTTAAAAGGTACAACAAAACTTGGCCGTCCACCGAGACTAAACATACAGCCAGAGCTAAAAGGAAACGGTTTTAGCTAAACATGTTCATGTTCAAATGGCCTAGTCCAAGTCCACCCTAAATCCACTTGGAAATAGCTGCACCTAGGGGATCTCCATCCGGTCTGCCTGAGCTCGTTCTGTTGTAAAAACTTTGGTCTCTCCATGTGCAAATGTGGTAGAGACGTACTGCAAAAAAAGAAAAAACCTGCAGTTGTAACTGCAGGGAAAAGTGGTTCTGAGAGCAATGACTCACAGAGACTGAATACGAATGCACATCAAACTGCAGACTTTTATTTATACGGACATTTGAAGCTTGCGCATCTTTTTCCTTCAAAGTTATGAAGGACTCTGAGTTTGTCTTTTACCGTAAATCCTAATAAAGTTCATTAAAGTTTCAGATTGTAATTAGCCAAAATGTAAACTTCAAGGAATATGAGTGCTACTGCTGTCACCGTATACATTCAGAAATGCAATACATCTGTGAATTACTTTCATTGGATTTTAAACTGCTTACACAACTCCTTCACTATTTCATCCTAGCCCCTGTTTTAATTTGGTTGTTTCTTTATTTTTCCTCTGCTTTCTTTCTTTCCCCCCCATTCCTTCTTTCATCCCTCCGCTGCTTCTTAATAGTGCCAGGAAATCAAAAAGAGACATACAGCTAGATACCAAGAAAAAGATAGAGAGAGAAAGAAAGAGAGAGGGGAGGTGTAGAGGGAGAGGAGCCTGACATTTGTCTTTATTTTCTCCTCCAGAGAATGAGCGAGCTAAAGAAGGAGGGAAAGAGAGGGAGCAGGAGAGTAACAGGAAGCAAAGACTAATAAAGATCTGTTTTCAATATAAATGGATGCAATCAGAGCAGAGAATGACACCAACGAGATGAAGAGAGCAATTTCAAGATATGAACAAGAGATTGAAAAGTGCAAAGAGCTTACTGAGATCATGATGCACTTAAACGCAACATAGGCATTAATTCTGTTAGCTTGTGGACGAATTTGCACATACAAACACACACACTCTCACACGCACACACTCAGACATGAATAGATCTATGTTCATTACACAGCACCTGTTGTGTATTTAAAGAGACCTCATTGTTTGTGTGCAGCGCTGCTTTTGTGTGCATTCAAATCAGACACTAATCACTCAAAAATACTCCCCGAGTGAGCCGATGTCACAAACGCAAATTATTTGATTTCCTCTTCTCTGGTGCCCAGTGGCTGAGTTTATGGATTTTGAATGACTGCTATAAATATTTAAACATTTTAAAGAAATTGCGTACCATGACTAAAGTTCATAGAAACGTGGCAGAACATTTTAGACTATTGCGCCGACCGGAATAAAAGAGCCACACACTCATACTGCATGTTGTCTACAAGCGTGTCCATGTTGTGCTGTTGAAAGATTTTTATGTTATTTTACTTTTAATGAAATAGTTACTGGTAATATACACAATAACGCAACATAAATTCTTTTTCCGAACGGTGCCTGTAACATGGCTGCTCAAAAAGAACTACAGCAGCCTGCAGGGAAAAGTCAGTGATGGCGGTCTTCACACTAAAACCACGGAAGTCGTCTTCTTCTGCCTCAGTTATTTCGTGACACATTTTGTCGGTGTCTCTTTTTTGTCAATGTCATGTTGGTCTCTAAACAGATTCGCTGTTGTGCCGACTGTCCTCTTCACCACGCAGCAGTCCAGCCTTTGGTAAAAATTCGTCTATTAGCCGCAACGCAATGTTCAAAGTGTTTGAAGAAAGTAGCTGTTTGTGGTCTGCAAATTACAGTATTTATGTGTTTAACTATTTATACTATGTTACAGTGGTTAGCATACATCTACTGACCTGCTAATATGCTAAGAGAGGAGTAAGATTTTCATTTAGCACCTCTTGCATTTTAGCTAGCCTTAGCTAATTTTTAGCTAACTTTTCAGCGTTTTGTTGATTTTCAACAGGGCTAACAGGCCGTTGAGTAAAGCTACAGACATATTACCATCATTTCCGGACTATAAGCCGCGACTTTTGTCACACGCTTTCAACCCTGCGGCTTATACAAAGATGTGGCTTATTTATGCGATTTTTTTCTAACGGCCACCAGGGGCACTCGAGCAGAAAAGGTAAGAGTGAGACAGGTGGAATATATGTGTAGAGGAAGACGCAAGTTTAATGTAACGTAACAC
>CAEFZY010074042.1:0-20384 GCA_903066815.1 Brachyrhaphis roseni
TTAGGCTTTATAATGCTGCGATTTGTGGGAGGGGAAACTTCTTTTAGTGTATTTACTATATCTGTGTACCTTTTTATGGATACTTTCCAGTTGTATGACATGAAACGCTGTGTGGATGTGTATTAATGTGTGAGCAACTGACAACCTCAATTTCCCTACGGGATTAAAAGTTTAACCTAACCTAACCTATTTGACAAAGTATGACTTGCTAAACAGCCCAGTTCAGTCCACTTAGTGGTCAAAATCTTGCCACACATTCTCAATAGCAGTTAGATCTATACTTTGACTGGGTCATTCTAACATATGAATATAAACAGAGAGGCTTATGTCTTCAGAGGTTTGTTCAGAGTTGCTGCAACTGCATAGCCATCATCATCCACAACGACTGAAGAAAATTGGAAACATGTCTTTTGTTACTATTATGTTTCTCACTGGTGCCGCCTTGCCTTTAAGTTTTCTTCATTGTCTAATTGAATCACCCCTGTCTGTCTGTTATATATAAAAAATCTACATAGAACAATTGCATTAATACTGAGATTAAATTACACATAAGTGGACTCTTTTTACTAGTTAATTGAAGAAAATCTGTTGCATTGAATTTTATTAGGGGGCACTTGAGCAAAGGAGGATAAAGCAAAGATACTTTCACTTTTTGGATTTGTTTTCTGATTTTTTTCACATTAAAGTCATGCAACACTTCCTGTTGGTTTCCTAAGTAACCAACATTTTACTGTAAGTTTGTGTGAAGGCATGTGGTTGCATTAGCCCAGCTTCATCACATTTTTATCTAACGCTTGTCATGTGAATAAAGTTCGACTGGACTAAGGATTTGAAAAAACACAATTGGCTGCGTTGTAAACGATGCTTTCATGACCCATTGTTGTCATGACCAATATAAATTGACCTACAAGACGATAAACGGAAGAGACTTGAGACATTTACATTATCTTGGACCCTTACAAATGGAGCTAATTATTGTTGTCATCCTCACTGTGCCAAAACTGGTCGGTGACCTTAAGAGGGAACCATGGGCTGGTGGTGAGGGAAAACTAAATGAAAAGGTCACAGGTCCAATTCTAACAACAGTTTACGTGTGCCTCACTGGAGAGGAGGACATTTAAGTCCTTCTCGCTGCAGGGGCGTAGGGAGCATCATGCATGGGTAGGCATTTCTGAGAAATATGTTGGGAAACCTTCTCAGTCCTCTGCTGTGACACTGCCAATGAAAGGTGGTAGGTGTGTCAAAACCTGAATGCATATATTACTAATGGCTTAT
Organism: Brachyrhaphis roseni; assembly: GCA_903066815.1. NCBI lineage: Eukaryota > Metazoa > Chordata > Actinopteri > Cyprinodontiformes > Poeciliidae > Brachyrhaphis > Brachyrhaphis roseni. Next base: position 1,276 of record CAEFZY010074042.1, read on the forward strand.
TAGTGCCGTCACTGCTGCTATCTTATTTTACCCCTCCCGACCTTCTTGTCCAATCTCAGGAGCACACAGTGAAGCTACAGGCCATTACAGCGATTTTAACATGACCAATGTCGACTGACTGAAAAAAACATGCTGGGACTTGCTCGGAATTGGAAGTATATAGTGGCCCAATTACCCCTGCGGTGATGGCAATATACTTGAGTGGCTATAGGCTGGAGCTGCAGTGGGTGTAATTGATGTTGTTTGGTGGCTGCCAGTGAGGTTGAAGGCATGTAGACCACTGAGACATTTCTTCTAATAGGCCCTGCCAGGGGTCATGGCGCGACGCGCACACCAAAGCACTTACAACCCGACTGCCTTTCCGGTGTCTCCTCCAATATACACCGTGTCACACAGCAGGAGGAATTCTGCTGTAATGGGGACGTGAACCTATAAAATGGTTGTCTGACCCACCTTTAAAACTAAAAAACAAAGTTTATGAACCTCTTGAAGTTGATAAAACATGATTTATCAATAGAAACAGTTTATTTGCCTTCCTTACCCCTTCAGGAAAAACCATCCTTATCAAATGGTCCTGTTGTGTAGATGTTAGAAATACTTGCTTAGCAAAGTTAGAAACGAGGCTTACAGCTGTTGGACAGGTGGTGAGTTTATCAGAGCATGAAGGCTGCAAAGAAAACACAAAAATAATGTGAAGTTAATAACCAGAGAGGAATTATGCAGTGCACAACAAAAAATGTAAATTGAAAAAAGTTTGATAACTTGCAAAGTTAGAGAATATTAGTTAGATGTTTACATCACATCATTATGGACATAAATTTACAACATTGTTAGACTTTGAAATTATTTTACAATAAATAACTTCAAAGAATAATAACTATAAAAACTAAATGGACAAGTAAAATCCCAATTTTTTAAAAAATTGTACTGTACCAGAGGCAAATACATTCATACACTTCATATAATGTTGGGGTCAGTATCTCTTAGTAAACCACCCATTTTACTTTGCTATCAAAAACCTTTGTTATAAACGATGCTGGATATTTTACTGCTTATCTCATGTCTTTTGAATAGTTTGATTTCCTGGTATGAATCTAGCTTTTAAGGGGAATGCAGATTAAGCATAATGTTAGCCCACTTTCTGGAGTGTCTGTTTTAAAGTCAGTAGGACTGTAGAGTTCACAATGTGGATAGTGTAGCTCCAAATTCTTTCCTACTTCACCCGAAATCAACAGCTGGATTGTTAAAACTTGGATGTAATTGGGTGTTACAACACGAGTTGGGTGTGTCCAAATCAGGGGCTGCAACCTTTGTAGGGTGCATTTGAAGGTCGATTATGTCACAGTGATGTAACAAAAGCTGTCTGTATTTGAAGGATCCTCCAGATGCAGCCCACAAATATGTCCTTTTTTTAGATTTAAAGAATGGGTATGGTGAAGTCTATCCCAAGATTCGTTGAGAGTTAAGTGGGAAACTTTTGTTCCCACTGGTGGACGATTTCCCAGAACCCTAACAACGGTGGACAAAGTGGAAGATAGAGCATCAAACACTAAAACTAGATAAGGACTAAAAGAAAGTAGTCTGACCTTAAGTCTGACCTCAGCCCTATTGAAAATGCATGGATTATACTGAAATCCCAGGTTTGTGCAGGGAAATCAACCAATTTAGATGAAGCACAGCATTGGATAGCATAGCAATATGAGAGGGGTCAAATATTCAGCCACAATTCTGGTGAAAGCTTGTTGATGGCAACAAAAGACAACATTCTGAGATGCAACTTGTTCACGTGTACTTTTCCAAATTCTAAACAGGACTTTTCTGTATTTATTGGAGATTAAATGTATAATTTTTATATATATAATTTCGACCAGTTTTAGATACTAATCTACTAAATATTCAAACTTGTGCCCCATTCTCCTACTTTCAAAAGTAGTTGAGCATTTTAATGAACTTCTCACTGTAACAGTATCGTTTTTCAAAAATATACATACAAAAGCAAAAGCTGAAAAGTTCTGCTAAAATAGTTAGAAAAGCACTAAATGTATTTTTTTATCAATAGATCATGATAACAACTAGAAGTGATTAAATTTGCTTTCTCCTCTAAAAAAAAAAAGACCCACACAAAAGATTGTTTGTGGGGTTTTATCCTCACCGCTGTGCTCCTTTTTGATAAATGTTTTAGTCCTTTTGCTGTGGCAGAAAATAGGATATACTGAGATGTTAAGCGGGGCGTCCACACACTTTTATATAATTAGGGCTCGTAATATCATTTGTGCTCCAATGTATAAAAAAACTATACAGCAGAGATAATGATGCACTCCCCACTTCAGGAGGATATGAATCATCCCAATACAAGTGCATGATGGACTGTGCTTATGTGGAACCTAATGAGCCACAGATGATAGATATCATGTTCATTACGAACAAGCACGTCGGAATAACTCACTTTAGGAAAATGATTGATTTTGCTCTGAGAACCTCCACCTTAAGGTTTTACTGTTAACATGTGTTATTTTGGGGAACATTTCACCATTGATTGTGACTTTCAGCGAAACTTTGCAAGCAAAGTTTGAAACAGAATGTAATTTTCCCAACAGGAATTGTGCCAAGACGTTGACATTAAGACACATATTTGTTATTTTACTGATTCAATTTCCACCAAACCTAATGCTTTTGACTCATCTTTTTGGGATTAATAAGGTAGTTTTGCTACTTTTAGTGGCTTGTTCCCACACACCTCATAGGCCTGCATAGTGTTACATTAATGCATCAGCTTTTCAGGTGCTCTAACCTCAGGTTTAGTTTGAAGTTCAACAGCCTCTTCAGAAAACGGACAGAATATCAGCCAAGCTGGGAGTCTGCAAAGGAATGCAGAAATGCATAGTCATTATGGTATTATCCTGGTTAATGTAATGGTGAAGATCCATTTTTTGAACATGAATGCAACACAATGAAAAATAAAAGGTGATATGAGAAATGAGAAAAAAAGAACCGCTTCTATATATTTCTTCTGTTTATTGGTTTTCTTCACTATTAAGTGTTTCAGCTCAATAAACAAAATCTGAAGAACATTGTAAGATAACCTTTATATAAAGAAAAAGATCACTTTATTTATTGGAAAGAAAAAAAAACCCTCAATCCAAATCAATGCTAAGAAATTATATCCTCTCTAAAATGATAAAATAATGGTAATGACCAAATGTTTTGGAGAAGAACTGAATTCAATTCCACAGGTCATGCTAAGGCCAGATCACTGCCTGATCTGTAGATTCAAGGAAAGAAACTGTGTGTTAATATGAAGCGGGCAAAAAGATCCAGACAGAAATTGCGAAACAGTGGTGAATCTTACCATGAGTCGATGGCCAAGCAAATTTACTTCAGGGAGACGAGAACGACTCTCAAGGTCAAACTCTCTGACCAATAATAACACAGAGGCTAGGTTGATATCTGATCAAAAAACATCATGATGTTCCCAAAGACTTTTAGAAAAATACTCCATGACATGACAATAGGTGGAACGTCCCAACCATCATACTGAGTCAAACATGCTGACGATAGTGGGATGGTCTGTTGCTACTCTGCTGCTTCCGGACCTAGATGGCAAGTCATCCAACTTGCCATAATTGACAAAACATGAAATGGAAAATCTTGCATCTGCCATGGTTAGTTCATAATTTAGTTTGATTTCTCTCTGTTTTGATATGATTTGTTGCTAATTCAGCTCATTTGATTTATTTGCAACGTGCGTGGAATAAACCCACAAAAAATTTATTGTATGTTGTAGTCAAAAATAACTATTGCTATAGCAATGATTCCTCTAATTGTCTTGCAAGCAAGTCAAATCAATGTGTGATGCAGTTAAACAATTTAGTAGTTGCACTCTCAGTCCCATTAAAACAGCTTGATTTCAATCTAAAAGATCACCCAAAAGGCTTTTTATAAAACATTTAGAAACTCTTCTGAAGGCTGTAATTTTCACCCAGAAAACTTTTTCTTACATCCTTGCAAATACCTTTTGTAGTGAAACAGCTAAGAGAATCTGTTTAGTAATGGCAAGTTCATGCCATGCTTTCTTCTGAAAGTGTAAAAGCATGCATTACAGTTTTACTGGTGACTTTAAACTGCCCTTATGTGTGAGTGTGAGTAATCTGGAGATGGATCCAGCAATTTTGTGGGTTAAAACTTTACTGGATCAATCATCTATTGAAAATCTAAAAACCAAAAATGTCGGTACATCGGTGAGGCAACTTTCCTTTGTCTCTTTCGTTTTTTCCTTTCTACAGAGTCTGACTCTAAAATTTCTGTGCCATAAGCTTGGAAATTCAGTACCTATAAAAGGTTGTAAAAAAGGGCAGTACATTTGTGTCTGTATTAACTCACTTGCCACTGACATTCCTAAGGCTTAAGTTTTAGTTTTTATTGAACGCAACAGATGTTTTATCCCATCTGGAGTTAAAAAGATATACTTTATTTAGCACACAGCACCATAATTTTTTGTCTCTCTTTCTGACAGTGCTTTCGTAGAGTTAGACAATTAACTCTATATAAGAAGGAGGGGCCCAGACACACAGCATGAATACTTTTATCTGGGAGACTCTACGGGTCAGAACAGGGCACAGTTGGTAGCACTGTTGCCTTGCAGCAAGAAGGTCCTGTTTTTGAATCCCGGCCCTTTCTACTTTTCCACTTTACTTACATGTTCTCCCTGTGCATGCTTGGGTTCTTTCTGGGTACTCGGTTCCTCCCACAGACCAAAAACATGAGTGTCAGGTTGATTTATATCTCTAAATTCTCCTTGGATGTTGGCGTGTGTGCATGGTTGCTTGTCCTGTATGTCTCTGTGTTACCATGTGATAGATTGTGCAGGGCGTCTCGCCTGTTGACCGCTGGAGATAGGCACCAGCACCCCTCACAACCTCACAAGAGATAAGCATGTAAGACAGTGGATGGATGTGCACCAGAAGATGATGGTAAGATAGCAAGGTCATTTGGCTGATAACACAGCTGAAGCTTAAACATCTCATGTGGAAAACACACAGAGTATAATTACCTCAGTGTATGTATCCAGACAATCCTCATTGATAATGTGATGCATCAATGTAGTAACTAGGACAGGAACCTCTTATTTCATTTGATGGACTAACCAACCATTGTGATCTTGTTGACATATCATTGTATGGTATAAATCATATCCTCAGTATGAAATTAATGCATTTTCTCCCCTTGAGTGATCATATTTTGACCTGTTGTCATTCTTCTAATAAATTACGTAGAGAATAATTTGGCTCGCATTTTCTTTACATAAATGAATGTGCAAAAATTATATAACCTCACAATAAAAAGCAGTTTATTGGAGCTGACGCTAGCATGTGTTTGTTTATAATCCGGATACATTTCAATGTCATTCCAATAACTAGTCTGCAGACTAATCTTAACAAAAACAGTTCTGTTCATGCTCTACCTGGTCCTTTGGAACATTGTGAACTTCAATGTTTCAGCTTGTCTTGTCCTCACTGAGAACTGCATAGACTAGAGCATGTTACTCCACACAGAAAGATAATTTTCTGTGTGGAGAAAGCTACTACTACTAATACTTTGTTTTAGAAAAAAGGTCGATTTGTTAGGTTAACAGAATAATGTCCACGGCCTATAATGTAGTTTTGAAATGTGTCCTCAGAAAAATGGGCAGTGATTTAAAATAATTTGCAGGGCAAATTGCAACAGCTCACTGAAAGAGCAGCTCATAAAATCACAGACAGTAAACTATCAAGTGGTATAGTCTGTGTAGTCAGGGACTTTGCTACCAGTGATTTAAAATTCAAAAGATGGGCACCACTTTTAATGGTTCATTAAGAAATTCTCTTACAAGACTAATTCTCTCCAATAAAGCGTTTCTTCTTTTTTTTAATAGTGACTTTTTTAGCAGAACATTTGAGACTCTGTATTTTGGCTCGACACTGCGGTTAGTGACGGTGTAAAATTAATGAATGTGCGTTTACAGTAACACCAAACACACAGGGGACAAAGACTGTTAAATTACTGTGCCATTATTTATGCATATTGAGCCAAAGAGCCACACGATAAAACTGTTGATAATCATGAAGAGTGATTGATTTTCAAGCCAAATTACTTTTTGCAAATATGTTTTGAATGTTATTAAATAAACTGTATGCATGGTATAAGCCTCTGTTTATCTGCCAGCAAAATAGACATATAAAAAACAAATTAAGATTCAAGTCTGCTACAAAATAGAGTACAAATGCATGTGGTAAAAGGAATTTTTTGCTGACATTGTGATTTACTGAGATATACTTATAACGTACTAATGTGGGGAGAAAAAAAAAAAACCTTTCACATGGAACAATAAAATCTGTCTCTGATGGATTAAAAGGAAAATTACATGAGTACCAGGAGTTGAAAAAGGTTTTTCAGAAGTGTGTCATTATAATTGCTCAATTATTTTTCTTCATTTTTATGACTGATGTTAATTCTTTAAACACAACTGTCACAAAAGAGCGACAAGTAGAACACTAATGACTGAACCTGAAATGTAATACACCTAAAAGGCAAGAAGGCTTAAGAATTACATGACGTCAACACCTACTGTGTGAATTTATGCATCTCTGCTGTGTACCACATCCACAAACTGCTGATAGCAGCAAAACCTGCAGAAAGGTCACGCTGCTCCTAAAACGTGTCCGTCAACTGCAGATCAAACGACTCGCACTGACACTTTCTTACCTGTACTGCGCTTTGAGGTAGATGTGACATGACATTTTAGTGAATTTGTCCTTCAGAATCAACAACTGCCGCATGAAAACTTTATATCGTGTAGAGTTGGCAAGTGCAATTTCACAGAAGACATATCAAATGATCGAATCTAAGTCTTATTTCCACAGAGGGATTCCCACCTGATTCTTACCCCCACAGTGTCCCATCCCTCCAACATGTGAATGCTCTGGTTATATAACCCTGAATGTTGTTTTGTGTCTTCTACAGGCACATTTCACTTTTGAGCCCTGTTGCATTAAAGGGAAAATATTATCATAATTTAGAACTATAAATTATAATTATATTTCTTTTCTATTCTATCGAGGTGAAATTACGGTACATCAACAACTGCTCTCTAAACCCTTGATAGATTCAGAAAATAGACATTGACAGGTTTTAAATTGTTTATTGTCATTTGAACATAAATGCATATTTGTATTTATAACAGCCTAAATATCTGTAAAATATTCCATTTTATCAAATCGTTTTACAGAAATTCATAAGAGGTTTTTTTTTGTGTTGAATTACATGCTAAATGATCAAAAGTTATTTGCTCACATAGGGTTGGACAATAAATCAATGATAATATATATTGCGACAGCCACAAAATCAATATCAATAGATGATTCATCTCATAGAATATTCAATGTATAGAAAATTCACTGAACTCCAAGCCAGAACTGCACAGCAATCTGGGAGATGTAGGCAGAGGGAAGGCTCTACCTGCAAGATAGGAGTGGCATCAAATAACACACTCACTCTTTGGTTACTTAGCAACTCTCTCACTCTTTGGTTACCTAGCAACAATCTGCTGAGCAAAAGCAGCAGTTTCAGGTTTTGCCACTCTGCCTCATAACTGCTTAAAAATAAACGATGGCATTGAGTAAAAAATGTGGAAAAAACAGGAAAGGTCAAGCCACCAGTTTGTCAGTATTTAAGAAATTTAAAACAAAAAACTAATCACATAATTACTCAGGCCTAAAGACAAACTAAAAATCTTACTAACCTACTCAAACTCAAAACCTACTCAATTGCCAACTCATAGGCAGGCAGACAGCAGAAATTTGAATAAAAATATTTTGCAGAGACTAAAATTGGACTACTTCTTAAAGCTACTATGCTCAGCATTCTTCTTTTAAAGCTACTATGCTTAAGACAAAGCTTTCTAATAAACTATCATTAATAAACTGGTAACTTTGATTTTTACTTTAATCATTGTTTGCCAGTGTGCATTTAAACATTCCCTTCTTCCTGAATGTAACATCATTCTTCTGCAACTTTCCAGCCTGAAAATTAAGTTGTAAAAAAAACAAAACAAACAAACAAAAAAAAAACTAAAGCTATATGCCTTTTTAGGTTTTTCTGTGAAAGCCTTCTGAAATGGCTACCAGATGAGAGTGAAAGTATAAACTGCAACTATAAATGTTTGTTTTACTGACATGTGAGCTTGCTTATAGAAGCGGCTTCTGAAGGAAAACAGTTGCAAACTGTGACCACACTGACACATGTTTCTGTTAGTTTGGTTTCAGCTGCAGGGGAAGGGATCGTACGCGTCCCGACTACTGCGGTGCGCGCGGCACCCGAGCCTTACCCGCTCAATCCCCCCCGCGTTCTGAGCCGGAGTACTGTTCCTCATTAACATTTCTCTGTGGTGGGTGACCCTGCAATTCATTTACAGACAATTGCTTCCTGACAATGTTTTTCTTTCTTCCTCTCAAAGGAGAGCAGGCCATTTCTCTCCAGAATGTTAATGCCTTGTAAATCTACAAGTCAGGATGAGTTTACGGGGAACATCCTTTTGCTTTGGTGAGTGTTATTAGGAAAATCAATTAGAGTGCTGAACCATAGACAAAAAGGGAGGTGAATGGGTTGAAGGGTGAAAACATTCCCCTTAGTGTTGCTGTGTTTTTATCTCAGGACAAAAAAGGTGTTTTCTCTTAGCTGAAAGGGAGACATTTGCCAGGTTTGTAGTTGGCAGAAGATCTGGGCGACACAAAGAGGGATCAATACTCAGTCGTCTGGAGGGTGAATTTACAATCAATGCCTGTTCAGGGGCAGATGCAACAATTGAAAAGTTGCACACATCAATAAAGATGTCTGCTTGTGGATTCCTTTGAATTCAACCCCCATCAATTTTTTTAAGGTTGCCTTAATGTGTGAAAAATGACTTGATATTGATTGGGACCGTGCCGACATTGTAAAGATACTCTCTGAAAAGTCACAGCTAAAACATGTGCAATCAAGTAGAGCTGCAATATAAGTAGGCAGATTCCTCTGGGCATTTCTGTGATACCCTGATTTAATGAAAGCCTTTAAAATCCAGCCTACATGCTATTTTACTGATTCCACTCTGATTAAATACAAATGTTGAACATTATAGTTTAGTCTGTTTGAGAACACTGAATACTACTTAATAATATATATAAAGTGTTGTTACAGTCTAGGCAGTCATGGGGAAGAAACTGTTGACAGTTGTTTAGCTGACAGTCAGTGACACCCAAAAGGTCAGTACTAAAGAAGCTGGTTGTTCAGCACTAAATCCAGTCATATTACCAGAAGGTTTAGTGGAAAGAAATAATTTTGGTGGAACCAATTGCAGAAGGTCCAGTGTGAAGTTTCAGTTAGTGATGATTTAGAAGACATTTCGTCTACTGGTTTTCGTCCATTATGTTTTTCTCAAGTCCAAAGTCTGTACAGCTGTCTACCAAGAAAATGTAGAGCCCTATGACTTGACCTAAACCTCAGAGCCACAATTTAGACAAGCTAAAGCCTGATATTTAAGCAATTTGGACTTCCTCAACACCTAACTGGACCTACAGGCTTATATCCAGCATACAACAGTGCAATCCATGCACAATTCCAGACTAAGTACAATACATGGAGTTAATTTCAAAATAACCATACATGTCAGTCTAAAAACTCTTTTATTTACTACTTATAATTTTCAAAATGATTCTTGTTTTTGATTGTATTACTAACGTAAATAAACTTTTTATGACTTTTCAGTTCATGAAGAACTGAAAACAGTTTTAAGTAAAATACAAGCAAATGTTATCTGATCATCTTTGCACTGGCAAAAAACCTAACCTAAAAGGAGGCATCCAGGTTCCTAAGGAAATGTCTGGTGAAAAGAACAGCTGCAGGAAATCATTTGTTAAAATTAGTTCTAACTCTGCACAGCTGTAGTATGTTAGCAGGCTTAATTATAAGGAGTCTCCCATCAATTACACTAAATTTAAAAGATAACTCTTTTAAAAAAAAAAACAGACAAACATGCAATTAATTATGAATATTCTGTTTGTGACAGAATTGTTCAGATAAAGAGGGGATGAAGCAGATCTTTACCATAATGACTAGGAAAACCTGCTACTTAACTGAAAATATATTAAAAACTGAATGCGTTACCATGTGTCCTCAGGTTTAGTTGGGGAATGCAAATAAAAGACACACAAAGTTTTACTAAACCAGCACAAGCCAACAAAAATAATGCAGCTACAAAACAAGCCTACAGACATGGATCATGATCTGCCATAGTCTACAGACAAATCCACATGTTAGAAAGTTCAGGAGTTTAACAATTTTGTTTTGTAAAAGGCAAACGGAAAAACCAGTTAAAAAAGGCTACAGGTTGTATTTCAATTACAGCATTTTTAATGTGCTCTATTTTGCCCTGTGCTAATGTTTGTGAATATGAACAGGCGGATGTGGTTTTTAGCCTAAATACAATTTAAATGGCACACAACCCTTCAAACAGAACTGATTACAGCTGATTTACCATCAAAGACAAAAAAAGAGATGGGACAATTTAACAACTAGAGATTTCTTCTGTCTGTTTCCTGTCACACTTAAATGTTTCAGATCCACAAACTAATGTCAGACAAAGATAACCTAATTCAACACACAATGCAATTTTTAAGATTATTATTTTTTTTTTTTTACTATAAAGCTATTCAAACTCACTTGACCATATGTCAGATATTTTTATTATACTCTGTCTTGTCTTGCAGATTTAGAAAGGTCAGTTCAACGGTCCCTGTTGCTGTACCTCATGTAGTTTTTTCAAACATGTTAAACAGGTTAAACTGTGTTCCCAGCTGACTGATGAACTGAAAATGTTCTCTGTAATGTTGCATAATATATAGAAACTCCTGAGTGTCGTTAATAGTATATCCATGCCCTTATTTGCTTTGCACCATCTTGCCTACTTGATGGATCTCCCTCCTAGTTCTCTTCGCTGACTCCATAGTGATGCAACATAAGCATAATGCTATTTTCAATAACTTTTTCTGAAACTTCTCTGTTGAGCCTCAAAAATATGAAGGATATTTTGCAGAATTGGTCTTTCTGCCTGCATGTTATTATCAAGAAGTCCATCTCTATGTCTTATTGTTGTTATCTATTAATTCATAACCATATCCATATTTGAATGACGATTTTGGATTCTTTTAGCATTTATGAATTTTTACAATCACAGTAAAAATTTATAAAAGACTTCGTCATATAAAAAAAATCCCCAAATTTATTCTATTTAAAATTTTTCCTAGCTCCCTCACTGGTCAGATTATGACAATTTGAGTATCTCTGAATAGAAAAGACTGCTGTTATTCACGGGGTTACAGAACCCAGCCACCAGTGAATGGTGAGAACTCCTGAATAAGAAAGCCAAAAACTACCCATATTAATAGTTAAAACAACAAATACACCTTAAAATGCATTAATATGAACAGTTGAAGCAGTCTTTGCATTATTGTTCTTTGTATTTACTCCCCGTAATCTTTGATATCAATGTTTGTGTGATGATATGAAACATTTGCAAGTGACAAAATACAACAAAAAAGAAATCTGTAAGGAGGCAAATATTTTTGACAGCAGTGGACTGTGCACAAATAAACAAAGACATAATTAAAAATAAACAATGATTCATCACCAAGCAATTGGCAAGAGGAGAAAATGGAAACATTAGTGACTGAAGAAAAAAGGAATACAATGGCCATATAACACTGGCATCATTTCTGTGATGTTTTTCATTACTTACTCATTTGTATAAAGGCTTAAAAACATGATAATATCACAAAAGAGTTGACAAGCTAGTGAAAACATCTAATCTGTACTTAGGGGCGCACTAATAAATCAGACCCAATGTCCTTAATTTTGGGAGATTGCATGAGAAACCAATCTTATCCACCAATCTTATCTCCTTTGCAGAGGTCTGAAAATCAGCCACTTTCCACTTTTCACTCTGCATGAGAGAGGGCTGACTGATAGACCTGCCCACCTGGTCACACCTACTCATGCACATTTAAAAACAGTCTCCCAAATTTAGTAACATTCTTGCTATCTTTAGCGACTTTTAAGATGCAAAACTTTTTCCTTCCACTCGCCTTTCCAATAATACACTTGATTGCCGCTTTCTTTGAAAATCCAGTGAAGCAATGTCCACTTGTGTCCCACTGTCCTTGCGTATCAGTGAATGTCTTCTGGACTGCTGTACAGGGAGCAGTCTTTACTGTGATTTTTTACAAAATTGAACTATGTGTTTTCATTAGCTAAGCAATATTGAGCAAACTAGATGCTTGAAATGTATCCATCAACACACACAATGTATGTTTTCTATGACACTCTTCTTTATCAAGACATTTCTGTGTTCATAATGTTCCTTCGTTCTTAATTTACTCAATAACTTTCAGTTTTTTATCATAGATATAATAGAAAATGTTTATTTTTTTTAGCTGAAAAATAGTTTAGAGATAAAAAAATAAAGAAAACGCATGTGTACATCAAACTGTGTCATCAGGACTTAAAATTATTTGCTCCAAAGGCAGAGGAGGAGTTTTTGATATTCAGCTGATAATTTCGCTGACCCACAATCCTGTTTGGTAACCCAGCAACAGGCTGCCTGACTCTGTCCCCCAGGAGGGTGATTTGGTTTAGGAAGGAAAGAAACCATGGGGAGACCGACCCATGGGCAGCACACTGAGAGAAAGGGAGGAAGATGTTATCGCCTATCAAGCATGTCTATATGAGCCAACCAGCTGCTGCTGTTATTCCAACTTTATCAAGCACAGGTGCCGCAGGATGTCTCCCGGTCACACAGAAAGGAAATAAAAAGGAAAGCACAAGAAGATTTTCTGAGAAAACAGCAGAGATGTTGGCGAGGGGGGCTGCGCATGGCCTTCGGCAACAAGCGCAAACAGCCACAGCTCGATATTCTTTGTTTAAGAATTTTATAATGTTAAGAAAAAAAATAACTTTATCCACAAGAAATTCTTCTTTACTCTCAAGACAATTTTCTAAGTAAATCGAACACCAGAAAATAAATCTGAAAACACAGAAAGGTCGTCTGCTTCCTACATACTTGTGAACAGCATGCCACAGCACCGCTGAATTCAGTCCTATGAGAACGGCGCAGCATCAAATCGATCGGATGAGTTTGTTTGTCCGGCTCTCATTGTGGGTGTCTCAGCAGAAAAAGAAAGCCTGTCATGTTACGGGGCTACGCACGCAGAGGGACACTCTTTTGGGTTGTGTCGGATTCAGAAAAGCAGCAAGCAGTGATGAAAGATAGGAAATGTCAAGTCTATTATTAACAACTTTTCCCCCAAATTAAGTATTGAAAATAGTTTAAACTTTAAATGGAGAAATGTCCTTCATCTAAAATGCTGGTGTGTTTCCTCAATAATTGTGACGCCAGTATTGCTCACTCTCGCTGCACTTGCATCTTATTTTAGGATGCATTGTTTTTATTTCTTATAAAAACAATCTAGAAATCAGATTGTATTGCACCCTAATGAAGATAAGGTATTCCTTTTCCTAAGCTTCTCCTTCATAGAGATAACATCAAAAAGGTCTTACTTAACCTGGTCATTACACTCAATTTTCATCTTCTTCTGTGCTCCTGCTGGGATTTCTCGCATTCAGATCTATCTGGTTCAATTTCAACCGGGCCGTCAGCAAACAGAAAGAAGTTGTGAACGAGTGACATCGATTTTCTGTGCTGGTTTAGAATTGTTGTCTGCCCATAGGATTGTAGATCATGTGCTTACTTTTCAAGTGTTTATTCAAAATCCATTTTGATGGTCTTAGGAAATACTTTCATATTCTAAAAAACGTGATTTTGTGTTTTATCATTTGTAGAGTATATAATCACAATTATTTGAAAAAACTGTGGATGTACCATTTTATTTGTAATGAATCTCTATTGCATGTATCATTTTCTTTAATTAAATTAAAAAAAGAACTTCTCAGATGTCCCCTAATTTACTGAGATTGACCTGTATGTTTTACAGAACCAACGAAAAGAAAATAATCAGTGGCCTTTCTGATTCTGAAATTAGAATAATTATGTGTTTCATTTAAGTTTACAAACATCAGCACAGCAGCAGTGAACCAGTTTCCAATCAGCACTATTCAGCTGAGATTTGAAGCAACCTTGGCAGGGATCCATGTGCGAGCTGGTTAACACATGTTGCACTATTTCAGAGAGGGAAATCAAAAATTAATACTGTAAATATATAAATTTGGATAACACATCCTTCTGTGTCAGTGAGTATTTTAATTCTAGCTGTGCCTAAAGGTATCAATTATTGATGAGCCATCTTTTGTGGATGGGTCATGATCACATGAATGAACGCCAGCTATTATAGGCCTGAACTGGAAATGACTGACAAAACAGAAGTGGATGTGCATTTCACAGCTCTGAGCTTTGACACAACACATTTCTTGTACTGCCTCTCAGCTCACTGGGCTAAAAAAAAAAGAAAAAAAAAAGAAGATTTAGGCCATGATCTGTACCTACATTCAAGCAATGCTCTGCAAATTCAGTTGATTATTCCATGCAAATTCTTGGTTTTTTTTCCTCTCTCTCAAAACTTAACTAGATTGAGCCTTGGTTAAGTACTTCCCTTGGAAGGAACGTTTGGCCAACTCAGCATACACTGAATCGATACAAAAGCTAATAAAGAGAGTGAGTAAAATCTTCTTAGTCCCTATAAATATACAGTTTCTTCTGGGATTTCACCTTTCTCTCTTTCTTGAATTAAAAAATACGACCTGGAGAAGTTTATAAAGTCAGCACAAGTACATAAATGTTATTTAATCACAACCCATTTTTACTGTTTACTCACAAAACCAATTAGGACAATTTAAAGCTGCAAAGTTAAGGCTGTAAAACAGTCAACACTGTTAAGACTCCCAGAGTCTCATAATGAGTACAGAGGATGTACCATTAGTATCCATGATGGTTGCTGTATCCTTTACTGGTAATAAAAGCAGAATCATTTACGACATCCCTAGTGCTATCTGGCTCATTGGCACAGTTTAGACAAAGTCAGTGTTCATGAAAGCACAGAAATGAACTAAACATAGAGGAAAACAGATGCTTGATAACAACTATTTTGTCCTTCCAATAGGTTAATAGCTCAATTTGAGTTAAATAGAGGCACAAATGTGGATGCAATTTAAGCAAACATCTCAAGCACATAGCTCCGTTGTGTGACAACATGAGACAATCAAACGAAATCAGCCAAGATATCAAAAAAGAGAAATGTAGAGAATTGTTACTGTTTCAACAATTTTCAGATGCCCGGAGCTGCTAAGTTAATCTCTTCAGACAGTTAAAAGTAAGCACAAACAGCATGGGCATGTCCAGCCATCATAACGTTCAGGAGACAGACTCTGATTGACAGAAACACACAAAAACAGAACACCTTGAGAAGAAGCTGGTTGATAGTGAGAAGGGGAAGCTTGCAAGCATAAGAATCTTATGCAAATTGTGAAGTATGAGGGTATAATGTGTTGATGTTTTCCTGCAGGAGGGACTGTTGTTTCACTTTGCAAACTAGATGGCACAAGGAGGAAAGAACATTACAGGAAAGAACGCAGGCTCAGTAGGAAGGGGTTAGTCCTGTAACCAGCGGGTTGCCGCTTTCAACCACCACCTGGGTCAGACACTTAACCCGCATGGCTTACTGGTCAGATGGCTTGGTGGCGGCAAATGTATGCAAGCCTTGTTTCTGTCAGTCTGCCCCAGAGCAGCTGTAGAAGCAGTGTAGCTCACCACCATCTCTGTGTGAATGTGTGTATGAAAGGGTCAATGACTGATTGTAGTGTAAAGTGCTTTCGAGCCCTCAGACTTGATAAAGTGCTATACAAGTGCAAGCCATTTACCATTATGTGATCATTTAAGTATAATTTGAAATAATTTTCCTAATAGAGCATTCTACAAAAGTAGGGCCATTTGAACTGATTCTAAAAGGTCAACTAATATTTCCAGATGCGTGTGAGCATGCTATTAAGTTAGAAAAGGTGGTTGAGCAAGAAATGTCTAAAGGAATGTCTAGGAATATTCAATAGTTCCCATCTGATATTCTACCCTAAATTTCTTCTCTCTACACACATTAGGACTGATTTATGGGATAATTTCCCCAAAGATTCTGAGCAATATCAACTTTGTTGTTTAAAATTTGCATATTTGGACAAAATATTGTGCATTGAGCTCACTGGTTCGAAAGGTCGAAAAACTTAATGTTGGAGCTATAATGAAGCAAATCACCTGCTGATCTGCTACAGGATTCTAATTGGGGGTCCTGTAGTGGTGATCCAATTCAAAGTCTAGTGTAAACAGCCAGAAACATGTCGGTTATATTCTCTTTGAACAGAAGTGGTCCAGTGCCACAACCTTCAGCATTCATGTGCTGGAAATCACTTTCCATCACAAGGTCCATTTTGCTCCCTTTCAAATAATGCTTCAGTCAGGCACATTTGGGTCAGCCGTTTAAGTGCACCCCCTCTGTGAATGAGCTTATTAACAAAGCGTCTGTTTGTTCCAGCACTGAATCCAGGGAAGCAGTAAGTGCAACTTCTTACTAAACCTCCCTTCCAAAAAATCTCCCAAGGCCGTTTGAATACTTTAGTATGAAGGACAGCTACAACGCAAGGATAACGACATTAGTTTGAGTACTTGAGTGCTTTTCTTCTAGCTTGAAGTTCACAGTCCAGAAGATTAATGGGGTTCACTAAAGGTTTTTTTTGTAATTTTGACCAAACCAAAAATCCACATACTAAACTTCTACCCGTTAATGTTTGACTGCACAGCTCATTGTGTGCATGCTTTTAAGCTGGTTGGCTGCACGGACATGTGCAAAAGCAGCAAAGGAGAGCGAGCAAAAGAGAAAATGTGCTAATATTTGTCTGATTCAAAGACTGAGTCACCAGAGTTAGTAAAAGCCTTACAGCTAAAGTGAGGGAGGCTTTGCTTGTGTGTGTTTGGTATGTACAGTATGTGGAGATGAGGGTATAGTTATGGCCTGTGTGTTATGTGTGCTTGCATGTGTGTCTTTGTGTATTAGAAGGGTGAGAGAGGGCCACTGCTCGGTGAAGCTGAAAGAGGAGAGATGACATGCTGTCAGTCTGAGTTGACGGTCACCACTCAGTGCCTTAGCGCCTCCTGACATTTTCTATTCAGACGAGGCAGCGCGCCTGCAGCCTGCCGAGGGATCCCGCCTTTTTAATTGAGCCTTTACCCAAGATTCATTTCAGCCAGCACCTTTCGGCCTCACTGGGAGCAGATAAAACCATGAGAGTGACAAAACTGGGACTCATTTTGCTCGGGCTGGAACCCAGGCCTATATAAATATGTTAACCTTTGTAGACATTATCCCAGTTTCCCAGGCGCTGAGATGTCACTAATCTAAACCTTCAGAAGATGAAAGTCATATTATATTCCGAGCTCCCCATATTAACATCTCTATTAGTCGATACGATACATGGATCCCACGAGTGAGAAGATGTTCATGATAAAACACAAATTAAAGCAGGATCCAATGTCCTTATGCAAGGCAGCTGAGTGCAGAGAGAACACAGTCATTCTGCAGAGTTGAAGCAAGAAGCTGACTAACAAAAAACGTTATCCAGAGTAATCAACTTGGTTATTTCCAGCATATCAGAACACTTAGTGAAACTATGTAATTTGATGCTAAGTACACTGAAAACAGTCAGTGTGAAATTCAATTACTTTTCAGGTATTATATAAATTTAAGCACTGTCATATATTATTTATTAAAGCAGGATCAATTCAATTTGATTCAGAAGATTGAGAAGGAAAACTAAACATAAAAGAAAGTACTTCATTTATGAAAAATCTCAGTTTCAGGGCTGCAGGATATTTGCAAATCGTGTGATAATATTAATAAGTTCATGTATGCAGATGTTCTTTTTTCTCTTTCTCATCTGAGTAACCTTTACCATTTTGTGTTATTCCATTTGTGTGTGGTGTGAACATTTGCAGCTCCACTCGACTAAATATTGCATTACCATGTAAAAGGCAATTTCATAGCACACTGATATTATGACGATATAGTCACAAAATGTTGCACAACCTTACACAGTTTTTATTTAGAGGTTGTAAGAAAGCAACAGCTCATATTTTACTAAATTTTAGAAAAACTAGAGACCCAAATACAACATTATTTTAAAAAACTCTACCCACTACTCTTGCAAGGCACTGCATGTCCTCTGCTGCAAAATCCTTCACTACCCATTCTGTCATCTTTTATTATATTTCTGTGAGATTTTTAAAATAGTGATACATAATTGTGAAGTGGAAGGATAAGGATTCAAAATATTTTAAAAGTAATAAACTAAAAAGAGCACATTTGTACCATTTCTTTTAATACTCCTAATTAAAACTACAATTACATGTCATCAGAAGTCACCTAAAACTAAGGGTCATGTGTCTGACCAGGTGGTCAGCAACTTCCAGTTCAAAATCAGCAACCAACCATGCACGGAGGGAACCACTTCCCTGGCAGAGGAGATGAATATCTTCTTTGCCCGCTTTGAGGCGACATCTATCAAAGCTCCACCACAACTGCCTGTCCACAGCAGCTCTGCTCTCACAGTAGAGGAGTGTGAGGTGAGGCAGGTGATGAGGAAGGTGAACCCAAGGAAGGCTGCGGGACCTGACGGTGTGTCGGGACGGGTGCTCAAAGACTGTGCAGATCAACTGGCCGGAATCTTCACAAAGATTTTTAACCAGTCCCTGTCTTAAGCCACCGTCCCTCCCTGCCTTAAGTCCTCCACCATTGCCCCCCTGCCGAAAAGAACCAACATCAACAGCTTGAATGACCACCGTCCAGTGGCACTCACACCAATCATCATGAAGTGCTTCGAGAGACTGGTGCGGAGTCACATCCTTGCCTGCCTGCCTGCTGAGCTGGACCCTCTCCAATTTGCCTACAAAGCAAGGAGGTCCACAGAGGACGCTGTATCCACAGCACTTCATGCCGCTCTGACCCACTTAGAGAAGCAGGGGAGCTACGTCAGAATGCTCTTTGTAGACT
>CAEFZY010074046.1:0-26372 GCA_903066815.1 Brachyrhaphis roseni
GCTAAATAGTTGAAGCTCGGTCAGATTGGACTGAGAGCCTTTGTGAGCATAAATTTTCAAGCCTTATGACAGACTCTCAAACAGATTTAAGTCTGGACTTTGTACTAATAGAGTTATCCAGCTGGTCCGATCGGTAAACAATGGCCTAGATGCAAGTGTTTCATTAAGCTGTTATATAACATTTTTTTGAGGGCTGCCCTGTATTCATGTCTTAAAAATAAAAGAGAGAGACTTTGTAGTTTCTTTGTAGTCTAAGGAAAGAGCTATGATACCTATGATATCAAATGTGCTCTGTTCTTCCTCACCTTTGAGTCTAAATTAAAATATGTCTATAACTATAAGAGAGCATAGTTCAAACAGCATATTTTTTTCTGTTTTAAATAAAACAGCTTGCAAATGATATGCAAGGATAGAGGGATGATTTAATATTGAGACGATGGGGAAAGACTTTGAAAAATGAAACATATTCATGGGTAATAACAGGAAAATCTATTTTTTTACAAAATGAATGGACAACCGATAGTGAAGTGGGACAGGGAGACAATAATGTAAGCGCTAAAGATGGTTTAGATGACAGGAGACTGAGCGAGAAAGAAAAGGAGAAATGTGGAGACGGCTGGTTGAGAGACTGATTTGAAATGATCCATGGCTTTTTATTGCTTCTGTCAGTTCAGGCTTGCTTGGGGGAATGAGCCGCATTCCTTTATTGTCACTTCAAAAATTATTGCTACACCTGTAGGTATCAGAATCAGACACTGCACATGGAGTTCCAGTCGCCAGTTTGCCTGCACTCATCACTTGGCAAGTGTGTTACTGTAATTTTGTGGTTTTTTTTAAAAGTTTATTTGAGCCTCTTTTTTCTTGCATGGAATTAATGTGCTACAGATAACTTCAATAGATTTAAAAGCGAGAATTTGGTGCACGAGTTTCAGCGGCGGTGAAGGTTTCAACTACTAATTTGTTTGGAAACCTACTAATCTACAAACCGTTTTGTAACACAAAATGTCTTATAAGCCCATTGTTTCAATCATATTGAAGCGTAATTGTGCGTTGACACACAAATCGGAGGTAAAGAGGTTCACTTTTGTAAAATTTTGTCTCTGCTGTTAATATGATGTAAGTTTCCGCACTTCGACATGTCCCTCCTGTAGCTACACTACTTGGTTAAATGCACTTGTGAGCAGCAAGTTTCTCCTGAGGCTACAAAGCCTTTCAAATACTGTTCAAAAGCAGCCCGGTGCCTTCCCCTCAATGGAGCTATGAACTAGTTTAATACCTATTGTTAGAGTAAACCCCAAAGACCTGGTACAAAGAGACAAGAAACGAGGAAAATGAAGACAGAGGACAGCAGGGTAAAAAATGACTGAAGAGACAGAAAAGGACATGATGGAAACAGGGGTCACATGTTTTTTTTTTGTGTAAATGGGATTAGATTCTGCTTTAGCCTGTTAAGAATGCAAACATTTTCAAGTTATCATGTAAGTACACAGACTTATTTGATTTTGGAGACTCTGGGAAATTATAACTAAATATAACTAAACAATATTATTCCTGGATAACAACAATCATTCCCTCTTTAAAGTAAGTTTGGGCTACAAAATATGATCTCAACCTCTGTCACTCTTCACCAAATAACCTTAATGCTGTAATTGTGACTAGAAGTGGTTCGATTACATAAGCATGCCAAACATTTCAGATTTGTAAAAAAAAAAAAAAAAGAAAGAAATTTTATGCTTCATTTTCCTTCCTCTTCAAAAATATACACCACTTTGTGTTGGTCTATCACATAAAATCCCAATGAAATGCATTGACCTTTCTGACTGTAATGTGACAATATATGAAAAACTTAAAGGATTATAGATTATTTTGCAAGGCACTGTATGTGAAACTTAAGAGTAGAAGTTGGAGAACATTTATTTTTCTGAATAAAATTTCATATTTTAGTTTATGAGAGGCTGGAATAATGCAGGGGCTTTTAAAGAAAGGAATCTGAAACGACAAGAAGAGGATTATGTCATCACTTCAGCAAAGATGATTTTGCATATACTCTTTATGCTTTGCATTAGCCTCGTATGATAACATTCACCTCTTATGTTTTCAGACAATCAAGCAAATTATTTCCTTTCAGATCAAATTTTTAATGTCAAAACTGTAAAGTTGTTTCTTCTCTTTGTCTCCATTTACATTGCAATTAACCTTTTTATAAGAAAAAGCAAAATTTTATGTGCACCAAAGCATCGCAAAAGCCAATATAGAGAAGCAACAGGAGTCGCAATTTTGGGTAAAATTTCATAAAACAAGAGGGTTAGAATATTATAATGTTTAAGTTTGAAATAATCATCAAATGAGCCGCAATCATTTGGATGTAGGTGTGCAAAAGGCACAAGCAAGACATTGAGAACAAACAAATTTACAGTGTCGAGAGGTTTTTACTACACACTAAGGGGTTGAAGCTCTTAAGGGGGCAAAAGATATTCTTGCTTAAGTGGCAGGAGAGTCTTTACAGAAAGGTAGAAATAAAAACAAAGGAAGATTTTAGGCGTAGAAAAAGTGCTCGGGGTTGCAGTCCGCTTGCAGTTCTAGGATCTGTAAAATCTTTAACTAATGTCGGTCCATGCAGACAAACGCACACGCCTTACGAAGGAAAGCCGCGTTTTTCTTCACGGCTCCACGCAGAGAGAGAAAATGTCGACCTTTACCTGGGGACAGATAGTACGGCTCAACAGGACAAACACACACACATACACACTTGTATATAACGTAGAGAGAGCTTCACATCAGCATTTCACCTCCAGACAGCATGAGAGACATGCATACGTTAAATGTGTGCATGTCAGAAACCAGTTGCAAAAAACCCCATTTATTTAAGCAATTACACCGACACCTCATTTCTTCATTTAAACCGTAGTTTTACTTTGAAAAGAATTAATATGATTGCTGATAATATTTTTATCTTTATTTTATTTACCCAAACGTCTGCAGTTTTGCGTAGAGAGAAACATAATAAAGTTCAGAAAGTATGTTTATCTGGATTTCTATAGATTAAATCCAAGAAACTGACTTTAAATTTTTACTCAGAGCTACACAAAGTTGTTGTTTTTTTTCCTGAGAAATATTGTATTTTTCTTTTTAATAATTTTCTTTATTGTATTCTTTTCATTGTGTAAAACTCGCATTCTGGATTCATTGTCTTCTAAATCATAACAACACATAATTTAAAATCTCTTGTAATGTAGAAAGATAATGTAAAATCTTGCAAACATTGTAAGTAACTAAATAAGAAGCAGAACATACAAAGTGATGCAATAAAAGACAAAATTCATATTTTAAACACTAGCTGCAGAATTGCTCTAGCTCACTTAATTGTAAGCGATGAGGATAAATGAAACCCAGATTTTTCTCTGCCATTTTAATCATATGCACAGCTACATCCACATACACACATGCGCGCACACACACACATAGAGAGAGCTCTTTAATAAAGCATTTTTCATGCTTTCAAAGAGTAATTTTATACTTGCAGTCATCTTAAATTTCTGACAACTATCACCGAGGACAACCCTAGCACATCCTTCACTGCTCTTAGAGAATATCTAACACCTTCACCTTCAAAGTCAATGGAAAATAATTATTTATTGCAGCTCTACTAAATAAAAGTAGAGCTGGTGTTACATTTAACATGACACCAGCTTCAATAAAAAATGTATCCAACAAGTTTTAGGAGTAGAATCCAAATGCATCCAATGAATAATAAATTAACTTAAAAATGGACAGTAACAGTCTATTACCAATACCAACCAGTAGCTGGTTGATAAATTTAACTGGTACTTGTGATTGAAGTGGAAATGAAGGTATTTCTTAGTGATTTGTGTCATGGTAAATTAATTAACTCATCTACAAAAAACAGCTGAAAGACTCAACATTCATTTTATGATGTTCAAACCAAAGCACTATGTTTAAGAAGCAAGAAAAATTGTAAACAAGCCAAATTTAAACATCTTGGTGTAAAGACTGTAGAGGAATCTATTATACAGATGATGCCAAATGTTTACATACACTCTAAAAAGAAGCATAACCCTGTTTTCTTACTGTTTGATATTAAACCACACTCATCAATTTCTGCTTAGGTTAGGATTAACAACATATTTCAAATTAAAATAATAAAATTCTCTTGGTAATGATCTTACCAGCTTCAGAAAGCATGTTCACAAGTTATTTAACTTTCATTCTGGTGTGCAGTCACACATTTCATTCCAAAACCTGCTAATCTCTGCGACATTGAATATGTTCATGTTGTAAACACTCGCATAATTTAAACACACTTTCATCAAAGACACATGGCGTAAACAGAAAAGGTATTACACAGGTCGTGTTAACTTGAAGAATTCATGGAAACATGTCGCAACCACACATACCATCCTGAGAATCAGCAGTGAGTGAAACAAACAAGCTTTCTGGTCTTATTACAGAGGTGGACTGGAAACATTCATACCAGACTGGCAATGTCTGTGGATAAAAAGCATGTGACAAGACGGCAAAGGCGGAGAGCATGCAAGTCGCACAGAAAGGCCCAGCATACGCAGAGTGCTTCTGAGATGACTTAGGACCAGTAACGTGCGGTGCAGTGCAAAGCTGGTGAGGCACTGACTTAATCATAATCAGATATACAAATGTAGACCACCTACAAACGATAACATGCGATCCTTATGTTACTGTTTACATAAGGAAATTTCACGCATGCGGACAACGCTGGAGGGTGAAAAGACAATCCTTTTACATGCTATCCATAGCCGCGCTGCTGCGGAAGAATAATTCCGTTAACTCAATGAAACTTGGAAATTTAGGTATTATTAATTTTGTGCTGTGCTCCACAGCAAAAGGAAAAACAGTTGAAGTACATCTCAAAACCATGTCTTTCTCGGTCTCTGCATTGGCCAGGCTACACCCAGACTCGTTGTCATAGCAACACCCCTAAAAAAACACTGAAATATTTCCCACACAAAGAGCAGAACATTCAGTCTGAATGGTTTTAAGCTTAAAGTTTATTTTGTGATTATTAATAAGTGATTGCTGTGGTTCGAGGAGAAAACTATAAATATTCCGCTGCACTTGACTTTACTGTATTTCTAGCTCGCTGTTACTGTCTCTTACTCTGCAGTTGTGGAGTCACAATGTCTGGGATCATGAGCGCCCCCTGCCATGAGGCAAAAGAACTGCCTGCCTCACCTCGAATCTGTTCTCTGCCGTTTTATGATCGCTCCTCAGCACACGAAACAGATACACACACAGTTGGTGACAAAAAACACTACATTGTATACATAAGCTAAATTATGGAAAATCTGTTCATACATTAAATGTTTTTTAGCCATTTTATTTTTTATTTATACGGACAGGAGGAATAGGCTCTCATAGAGTGGCAGTCAGCACAGTTAGCGAGAGGTCGCGCAAGCCCAGGTGATGCTCGGCTTGCTGCTGCCTCACCGGCTTCGCGTCCAAGCATTTGAATGAGAAAATGTTTGGAAGCGATTTTGGAGAAAAAATTATCAAAATTGGTTAAGCTAAATAAAAAAAAATAAAAGCTTTGCAGTACAAACCAAAGGGCGAAAATAGCAATATAAATTATTTTATCATTATATTTTTCCATTATGACAGATGAGGCTCTGCCTCACTTGACTCCCCTGACCTCTCATCACTGCTTAGGACACATGCTAAACTGCTGAGATGACACAATAAGATACAGTAATTGCATTAGTTCTAATTAGTTCTGCATTTCCCCCTTTTAGAATCGCTAAGTATCTTCAAAAGGCTGCTGCAGAAGTAAGCCGAAGCTTGAAGACAGAAAAATGATAAGACCTGTGATAATCAGTACTGCAGTGATTACAAAAAAAAAAAGAAAAACTGGAGATCATTAGCACAAAACCCTGCTTATTTCCAATTAGCTGAATCCAATTATAAGCCCCTGGGATGTTTTAGAGAAAATGGTGGATCAACACAAAGCCTTAAGCAAAGAGAACAAGAGAGGAGTTTCTGTTTCTGACAAATACACTCATCAGGATATGGTTTTTGGCAATTGAACTGTTTGCAGTTCTACTTGAGAACAATCTGCTGTTCGTCTTAGACTAACACAATTACTGTCAGGTGAGGACATTTTGAATGATTTTCAAACCACATTCATCCACACACTGCACATCTGATTACACCTGAAACCCTTCGAATGCTTTCTCACTAATACTATAATAAACATGCTGACAATGGCAACTGACTCATGCAAGAGTATCCGTAATAAACACAAACACGCATTCATGTTACAAAAGCCCACTGCAATCTGCACAAGCTACACATTTGTTGATCTTTGTGCACAGATGGGATGGTACAGTGCTTGGCATTAAGACCTTTTCAATGTTACAACCACATCAACATCAATGTAATAGAATATTTTTGTCATATGTATGTATTCTGTATAGTGCCATGTTTCTCATGCAAAACACTATGTTGGCTAAAAAAACCATCTCCACGTCACCTTATATTTGTCATACCCACCATCAAAGACTTTGTGGAAAGGGACTTTTACAATGCACTGTTGATAAATGGTCAACGGCATGATATGTCTTATAGACACGTACACATATAGTGTTTTTTTTTTTCTTGCCATTTTGTCTGTCAATTTTTGTCTCCCATCATCTTTTGGAAAAGTGTTCCGGTGATAAACTGTCCAAGGGCAGCAGAAACGGTCTAATTCATCAACCAGGAGGAGTGTCCATCCATCTTAGTGATGGAGTCAAAGCAATTGAAATATTAAGTGACTTGATTTTTCTCCTTCACAAACAGAAATATGATTGATCCTTTTGAAGTACAAGTTTAGACTATAAAAACCTATAATTTCGTCGTCTCCTCAACATTGATGGCTTGTCCAATTAAATAATAATTCATAATGTTAAACTGTATCAATATTCACATCAACAACATTAGAAATTTGTGGTGATGTGGTGATTTTTATGCAACATTTACTTAATTGGCAGCATACTGTTTATTTGTGACAAATACCTCAACTTCAGCTGAATTGGTTGTGCCTGGCTGATGGACATGGATCAACAAAATGGTAACACACGAAGCTTTATTTCCTTGCAAGCTGGGTCATTCTGTCTTAGACCATGTTAATTCACTGGAATTCTCAGAAAGTAAATATCATCATTAGATTAATCAATTCTCTTTTCCACCCATAATGTCATCAGTTTTTTTTTTTTTTCTTTTGAAGACTGGATCACCAGCTCGGCAAAGAAGATGTGTGCAGACAATCCATGCTGTCTCTGTGTAATTAGTTTTCATTCATTTCAAGTGCATGCAAGCTGTGATTCAAGCCTCTAAAAAAAAAAAAAAAAAAAAAGACCCTTTCTCCTTTTCTCGCTGTCACTCTCACAAGCTGAATTTAAGCTTTTGATGTCAGATTTCCAGGTTAGGAGGCTCTATTTCTCTGCCTCTTGAAGCAAGGATTAGTCCTAGAGAAACATGTGTGGCTGCCTCTCTCTCCAGTCGGGTGGTAGATTGAAACTGGTTGCTAATTTGTGGAGTACATTTCTATCAAAACACAAGTGCTCATGTTTTTCGAGGTGTCTACTGTTAGAACGTACATATGAATGAGTAGGTGCAGGATTGTGTTTGAGTGTTTGAGAGAAAAAGAGAGAAAGCATTCAACCACGGGCTATAAGCTGCAGCCTGACAGATTCCAGTAATATCTAAACAGGTTTAAAACCACAGGAGGACTTTCAAGCAAACGGTATTTGTATTTGTCACACACTCAACATTCAGGAACATTTCTAAACTTTGCCAAAAATACCCCTCTGATAGAACTAGATCTGGCAAGAACCTTTACAAAGCCATACTTGCACACAACTTTTCTCCCAACTTTGTATTGCACTTAAAAACGCGCATGGGCAAAATTACACCAAGCAACCAGATCAAGGTGAAATGTTGGCCCGTTTGTTGGTTGAAATGAATTATTATACTGCAGTACTCACGGTTTCTGGGTTTGTCATCGTCCAAGCCCTCCTCTTCATTCTCTGGGTCGATGTCTTCAGCCTGAGTGATCCAGTCTAAATAGCCCTGTGATTGGGCAAATGAATGCAAAGACGGGGAGAACAAGTCAACGGGTGTAACAGTGGATCGGGCAACATGCATAAAAAGAATGCATTGACTAGTTAGACAGTGCTTTGCAGAAGTATTTAGTCTCGTTGAACTCGTTCCCATTTTGCAATGCAATTTATGATAAAGTACAAATAAATATTGTTTTTTATTTTTTGCGTGTGGCGTGGAGGGGTTGGCTGGATGTGCATTTGCATGCCAGAATTTTCAGTTTATTCTTTTTTTTTCATTTTTAATTTTCCTTCCTACTCAGCAACGTTCTAGTTTACGTTGATCATGAAATACACTGAACACGTTCGTGGGATAAAGATACTTTTACACGATTTAAAATCTGTTTGAATTTCTGTTCCTCTGAATTTGTCAATCTTTTCAATAAAAGTGACCTAGCAAGAATTAATTCTTATACTATGAAGCTAAATAATGTTTTTATTTTATTTTTTTGAAAGAAGGAAAGGACACTGGAGTGTTTAAATCAATAAATACAACACATTTCCGCACTTTAGCTAATAAGTGACTTAGATAAACACTTAGTACTCAAACACAGCAGCCCACCTTAAGGTCCTCCTCCAGTTGCTGTTTTTCTCGTAGTTTCTGGAAGTCACCACGTGCCTTGGCCTTCTCTCTTTCCTTGGAAAACTCTCTGGGAGGGGCGAGGCAGGGTAACGGGATGGGGTTATAGGTTCAGGGGGGAAGAGAGAAGAACAAAGAAACGAAAGACAAGAAGAAGAATCTGAAAATCCAGAATGAAAGTTTTTGGCAAACGTGAGATTACTGTGTTAACTAGTATGATGCAGCTTGTAGCATAGGGGAGGGGAGGGACAACCTGCTGAGGAAAAGGCAATGAGTGAAGGAGTTAAGAGGTTAGTGTGCAAATGAAAATGGAAAACCTGAGCTTTTAGGCTCCCAATAGAGTCAGCTTTGAAGCGAAACCTTAAAGCGAATAGGAACTTGGCTTTGGATATTTAAAAAAAACAACAACAACTTCAGTCTTCCACCTCTGCTGTGATTTATCTGTACCTCCTTAGCCTTTAGATCTACTTTTACAAGCTTTGCTTTGAATTATTTCTTTGATCACAATTAGGTTTCCATCAAATCAAAGAATTTAGTTCAAGTCCAAACAGTTCAAGGCGGTTTGCTTTCCATGATACAGTGCTTACAGATTTCTTATGTGTTTTTGCTTTTATGTCACATCCAATTTTTATATTAGAGAAAGATAGCTTGCTTTTATGTAAAATATATTTTTCACATAAGTAGCTAACTGAAAATCATCACTTTTTGGAACAGAAAGCTCCGTTTTCCTGGCCACGCTTTCCTGCCACTTAAACAAAACCTAACTGATGACATGAAGTAGGCTAAAAGCAAGTTGTTGAGGTCTTATCTCTCTTGCATGTCTTTAGGATTATTATAGCATGTTAGCAAATGATAGAAAGTAAGGTGCTGTTACTATAAAAAGTATCAATTAATCAAAGTTTATTTATAGAGCACCTTTCATTCAAGTATAATGCACATAATCTTTGTGCATTATACTTGAATGCACAAAGATTATGTGCATTCAAGTCAAGAAGCTTTCACAAGTCTTCTTGACTTGTGAAAGCTTATCAGAAGTTTATCTTGCAAATCTTTCTAACCAGAAAGAGAAGGCACACTTCAGGTATATCAAGATCAAGAGTCTTCTTCAAGTAAACAGAGATTGATTGACGTGTTTCAGGATTGGGCCAATTGTCCTTTTTTTAAAATCAAAATATGCTAATATTATGACTACAAATCATTTGCCAAAACCCCCCCAAAAAAACAATATATATGTAATTTGTTGCTGTTCTCTGAAATTGTAACTACACATATAGTTTTGGCTGGGTTTAATCATGTAAAGAAAATCCAATGTAACAGCAAGTCCGTCAATGATTTGTGTTTATTTTCTGTCCAGTACAAACAGTTTTGATTGATGCACTTAGCAGGAGTCGGATCAATAAGCCAAGCACACTAGATGTAAACCGTGACACCAACTAATGACTAATCAACAGTAAACCATTGTCAAACACAAACAACCAGTATTTTATATTTGAAAACCCCCCCCTAAAAAATAAAGAAATTTCAAATATCTTCTTAATATTAAGCTTATAGTTTAAACATGTTTTTAATTTATTTGTTTATTTTGCAACACAGGATGTGGGAAAACTTGAAACCTCCAGATCTTCACCTCTAAGTCTTCCCATCAGCCAAATTACTCAGCCACAGCGGTAATTAAAAATAGAATTAGACATTTTTCATTAATGCATGATTTGCCAACTACTAGAAAAAATTTTGCGGCATTTATAATCTGTTTTGTGGTATGCTTAAGGTTAGTGACCACTTGGAATACATATCTGTGGCCAAGCCTCATCTTCCTGGCTCATGTTGCTTCAACATTTCCACATAGTGTTTTTCCCCCACGATGCCAGGTGTTATGTGAACTTAACTTTTCCCTCGTGCTGCAACTTAAACCCAGAAAAGGATGCTGAAACCCTGGTACTTAAGAGTAGGGATGGTATTTTCCTGTACTCATTCTGTTTCATTATGGTCAAACAGTTGGTCATTATGGTCAAACAATTCAATTGCAGTTTTATCACAACTATGTCTACAAAATTTAAGGTCTTTGTCTCTGAGTTGATTTGAAAATCCAATCACTTAATACAAGTTGTGCATTTGTGGATTGGCATTACAATTCCTCCACAAATGTGTCTCCATCAAAATCAAATGTTATGAACTACCTTTCAAAAGCCATGAGATCATCATCTATCTATTTTTTAAGTGAATGTAAATATGTGTATATGCACTTTTGGGAGTATTAAATCTTAAGGCTTCATGCTTATTTTTCTATCTTTTTCTGCATCACCTTTAGGTTCCTTTTTCTGTCTCTTTTCCTCTTTTGTGAATTCACATCACTTTGTTCTGCTGTTTCATATCACATTATACCCTGAGTTCCACTCAATGTTTCTGTCTCCAAATTGCACTGTAGCTGTTCTTGTTCCTGCTTAGCAATTAGTTATAATGCCAGCCTGAGATGCCAATGAGAAACCAGTTGGTAAAAGGTCAGGCTGTGTAGTGTGCTGACAGCATCATTATTCAGAGGCTTAGACAAAGTCAGGACGCCAAACCAACCCCAAGCTGTTTGGACCAGACAGACGTCTAATACTTTCTCCTGCACTTAACTAGGAGCTTCAAGTCAGATGTCATAATAAACAAAAGATAAATGGTTCTGAAAGTAATAAAGCACAAATTTACAGGACTTTACACACCAAAAACAATTTGATTTATAGAAGCACTTACTCTAGTCGTGCCAAAGTTAGGTAGAGCGGCTCACATAATTACATGTTTAACAAAGTCCTACCAGCAATCTACAAATATGTCGATTTTTTTTTTGCCACTGGGTTGCTTTCTTTATTTTATATGAGGAGGACTGTTTCCTGTGCCAGTAGCAGCAGTGCTGAGTACAGACCTTTTCATGATAGTAGTTCTATTTCCCAGAAACAGCAGCGTTGTAGTAACAGAGAGACAATACCCAAAAGGTCTCTGTGGTCTTGAGGCAGAATCACAAGTGATTCTACTACAGTCAGCTAAAGTCTATCAGCAGTTTACATTGTTCTCTTGGGAAAGGTCCTGAGCCTCAACTGTGAAGAGCTGTGATGACAAATCTACACTGGCTTGTAAAATTATTCATACCCCTTGTGTCCTTTCAGAGTTTTCACTTTTACAAGCACAAACTTCTATGTATTTTATGGAGATTTGAAGAGATAGACAACACAAGGTAGTGTGTTTGCTTACTATATTGACTTACTAAATAAGTAACTTTTAAAACAAGTACTTGCACTTGGTTTCATGTGTTTGACATAGAGTAAAGGGGGTGAAATTGTGATTTTTTTTTTTTAGTCTATCACATAAAATGTGAACAAAATATGAAGAGGTTTGTGCATATAATGGGACAAAAAAACAAAAAAAAACAACGTACTTTTCAAAGGCTCACATGCATTCCCCCATATTCATGTTGTGTTTATTGCAAATGTCAGCATAAGTAATAAGTGAGCCACTGGTCCAGAAACTAAACTCCCCGTCTTCCCCAGAAACACAGCAGAGAGGGAGGGAGAAGTTGGTTTTAAATCATCTCTTGTCCACCCTTACCCGCTCAACACCCCCAAAACCAAGTTTAGCACAAAGAAGGAGCCGATGATGATTAAGGTCACAAAATAGACCCAGGGCCACCTGTAATCTACTGCGTCATTCACCTAGGAGATGGAGCATAGAAGAGGAAATGGTCCAGGTACAAGGACAAAAAAAGAAAGATGACGGGATAAGAAGGACAGACATTCATGGGAATGAAAAGGGAAGAAGAAGGGAGCAAGGGAAGGAGTTAAAAAATAAAAATTAAAACAGATGGAGTGGTTTCGATTTTGCGGGATTCAGAGTAAGAACATAAATAACCAACATGAATGTTAAAAATAAGTGTTTGTGTTTCCTTAGTTGAAAACTTGTATGAAAAGCAACCCTTGTTTGAGTTTGCAATATATAAGATCGCTATCTGTCTAAAAGCGTTGTATAAACACTATTTTTCTCAGGTTTATTCCCTGTTGAGGAAAAACATCTTTATTTAGTTAGACACATGAACAGACTGTGCAGCAAGACTCCCAAGGATTGGATATATTTAGCCCTCATGACAAAAATGTTAATTCTCCAAGACTCCAAGATTGCAAAATAATTCAATTCAGGAATAAAAAAACAATAAAGAATATTTTTAATCCAATTAGTTTCAGTTTCATAGTTGATTAGATTAAAAGTTTCACATTTAAATGAAATCTTTACGTAACCCGCTGTTGGAATTTTATTATAATTGTTAGGATTATTACTTGTGGGAGATTTGGAAAATCTTAAAATGACTAAATTCTGTTCCCGTTTAGTGTTTCATAATTAATTCCCATGATTTCTATCTTTAATGTCACATTTCCTCCATACTCCACTCTGGCCCCAGAAGAATCCCCCCCCACTCCCTCCTGTGTTTTCCCTGCAGGGCAAGACTTTTTAGCGTTCCACCTCAATGAGCGACCTGAGGGGTGAATTATTTATACCCCTGTGTGTCCTCCCAGATCAGGAGGTGCTCTACTCACACTGAAACAGTGCGACTTGGCAAAGAAGAGTAAAAAAGCACCAAGGTGGAGCTGCACTTAGAGAAGAAAAATGCAAACATGCAGAAACTTTGTAACCCTTCATACTATCAGATGCACCTCATGTGCACAACACGGTGAGATTAGTTTCACTTTTTTGGGGGGTTAAGAAAGCAAAACAATGGAGGTCACTTATCAATGAAGAACAACAAAGCTGGTGTGTAGTCAAACTGAAAGAACAAATCTAGCCTTGGGGGGCGTTTGTGTGTCCATGTGTGTGTCACATACAGGTTGTGACAGGAAGTGGCCCCATTGCAACCATCTGACATGAACATGTCAGGATTGGGACCCATATTTTCTATTTCTGCATGGCACATGTGTTATTCTTCCAAGCTTGTGACTTATAAAGGCTAAGCAGTTATTTATTGTCATTTATCGTTAAACTAGTCCAAAGAGATTGTTGTTGAAAGCTCAAATTGTGATTCTTTTTTTTTTCTGGGTGTATTCTACCTAAGCTATAAGAACAAAACTATTTAGTTTGGATTTTGTTTTGGATAAAAGAGAAAGAATAAAAATGTATGTTAAAATGAAGCCTACAGAAAAGAAAAAGTTGTGACCTTGCAGGACAGAATACTATGAAAGCATATCAGCTTTTCCTCAAAGCTGCCACTGATGAGCGCTTGACTCTGGTGACTTTGTTCCTTCATCTCAAACTACTTTTGCAGAGTTTTTGGGGGTTGATAAAAGGTCTCTCTCCCTCATATTCAAAACATCTCTTCCAATTTGCTAATGGGTGAACTGATCCAGAACAAGCCTTAGCAGGTAGCAGGAAAGCTGAACGCTTTGGAAAAGATGTCATTTGTATCATTTTCAGCATTCAGACTTTTGCCACGTGTTTTACTGAGTTTTTAAAATGTTGACAGAGTTGTAACAGTCTACATACTCTACCCTGTATATCACCCACTGAGCAAAGTTAAGGGTAAATGTCGACCTCATTCAGATATGAGACAATGCTGCGTCTAGATTTAGTTGTAATTCAGACAAAAAATATAATCTAAGCAAAAAAACTTTTCCAAAAGGTCTGTAGACTGAATCATGCAAAAATGCAAATAAGC
This sequence comes from Brachyrhaphis roseni, assembly GCA_903066815.1. Lineage (NCBI taxonomy): Eukaryota > Metazoa > Chordata > Actinopteri > Cyprinodontiformes > Poeciliidae > Brachyrhaphis > Brachyrhaphis roseni. The sequence continues at coordinate 14,387 of CAEFZY010074046.1, forward strand.
CTTAACCAAAACTCAAAGATGGTTTCGTCTCGTTTAGTTTAAATGAATTTCGTCCTGTTTCCACTTGCCAGCACAGAAAGTAAGTTTTTAATTTTTTATGGTTAAGAATTTAGATAATTACGATTTATATACCATTCAGATATTTAAAAGTCTTGATACATAGTCGGTTTCCACATTTGAAGCAATACACAAAGGCTCAGCTCACACAGTACACATACGTACACACATGACAACAGTATAAGCTCTTACCCGCTCAACACACCCAGAACGAGGTTGAGAACGAAAAATGAGCCAAAGATGACAAGAGAGACAAAATAGACCCATGGCAGCTCATAGCCCATAGCATCCTGCATCTGAAGGAGAAGAGAGGCAGAGGGGAACGGGGAACGAGGGAAAAAAGAGAGGATTATCAGAGGGAACAAGGGGGTCAAGATTAAAAAGGCCAGAAAGAAAGTGATGGATTAGCACAAGAGGGAAATGTATATGACGGTGTTTGGGACGGATCTAAAAGAAAATAAGTAATAGTTGAGGCAGCAGAAGTCCAGCAAAGAATGTGTGTTAAAAAAAAGATGAAGCGTAGAAACAGGAAAAAAAGAAAACATGCATGTTAAAAAAAGAGCTAGAAATGAACTTGTTTGAAGGCATAGCCAATCATATATGTGACTAAACAACCGCTTAAAAACATCTGCTGCAGCTGCGTAACATTTAACACTTCTTTTTAAAGGTATGTGTTTAAACAGCTGCTTTGTTACTTTGAATAAACTGGACCTTGAAAGCCAAACCCATCTGCGACAGATGATTTGTTTCAGTACATGAATTTATGGGAAATGCACTGCGATATATAATTTGGGACTGATCTGAGATGGAGCTGCTGTCAAAGAATATGGGCAGTATTCTTTGACAGAAGGGCTTTGGATGTAAACATATTCACAAAAAACAAAAATTATTAAAATATTTACCTCTTTTAACTGATAAAAAAAAGCAGCCTTTATGTAGAATTTCAAGTTCTATCTTTTATAGACTTTTATTTAAGATAGGTGGATGACGAAACAATAGGTTTCTGTCATTTGCTTTGACTGCAATAATTGCTGCATCTTCTTTCTTATACTTATTTATCTAGATAGTGCATAACAATGTAAATACGCTACAAATGTATGTCAGAGGTGCAGTTGGCCTTGTTTATTCTCAAACGCCCGGTGTCTTAATGTACTTGCAAGCTGCAGCTGTCAGAAAAGCAACAGAAGGGGTGTAGAGCTTGGAGGCTATCTGCTCCATGTGCATACATGTGCTCACACCAATACAACTCACACACACTACATACACACATTTTGTGTGGTACTAACATTAAAATCGATGTTTAAGTTTACAGAAAATAAATACATTTTGAAAAAATAACTTTCAAAAATCAAGCGATGGCAGCCTTTCTTGTACTTTGCGTATTAGTTTGGTGGTTATTCTCCGCCACCATTCTGTGGTCACTTCTAAACAACAGACAGTGCCCTCAAAACACTTTAGTCCATTTTTCATCGACCCAAACGTCACTAATATCTTGGTTGGCGGCGCAGCCGGTCTATGGGTTTTACTGGAGATGCAGAAGAAGCAAACAGGCAGATTCACTCTTAAGCCTTTGGCAGTGGGGACTCTGTTCCTCTTCTGCTTTTATATAAATGAGGATTGGTGTGCTGATGTTACAGGACAGGACAGGTCTGAACTGCAACGAATGATAAGTTCTTCAGAGAGGATCATCAGAGCTTCCCTCTACCCAGGACTTGTAAAGGTCTTGGGTCAAGAAAAGGGCAACTAAGTCCTCTGTAGACCCCACACATCTTGGACACAAATTGTTTAGACATTTATCTTTAGGTCAGTGCTACATTTACTCAAACCAGCCGCCACAGGCTTACATTGTCATATGTACGGATTGATACCATATACTTTTGCACAAATTCAACCTTGTCCTTCTCTGCTGTCACCTACTGTCAAATGATCAATTGCGATGTATAAACCCAAGCATTACCCTTAAAAATATTTGATTTAGTAGTCTTTTGCAGAGTGAATGAGGACAAGCCTCCTTCACACTGCTTTGTCTGCACATGACTGAGATATAATCTAGCTCGGTGTGTGTGTATGTTATACCTTATTCTGTAATAAATCTTTGAGTAAGTCTCTGCCTTTCTGCTACAGATATGCATTATGTTGCATGAGTATCTTTTCTAAAATGCTCTTGGTTGGTCAGTTTCAATCTAGTTCTTCTAGGCACCAACATAAATCACAGTTGTGGTAAACGGCTCACCCAGTACAACACGTCCGTCCAGCCTTCCATGGTTATACACTGGAACACCGTCAGCATGGCAAAGGCAAAGTTGTCAAAGTTGGTGATTCCATCATTTGGGCCTTCCCAGCCCACTTGGCACTTCGTTCCGTTGTGCATGCAGTGCCGACCGTAAGCGCCGTCAGGTGCACATGGTGCTGGTTTTTCCTCTGCATTTGTACCTGCGACAAAAAGTCACATTTTGATCAACATAAAAATGCATAAATAACTTTCCTCTGGAGAGCAAAACAAGTTTAGATTTTTATAAATTAAAGCTGATACAATATTTTAACAGTTATCAAAATGTTTGATAATATACCCTCTTAAATGTTTTTTGTGTTTTGATAAAAGCATGAACCAAAATCATAACATCACAATTGAGGGGATTTGTACTCAGCATTACTACTTATCTAAATCAGTCACTGTATACCTGCGAAAAACAACTTTACATTTAATTACATCAGTTTAATGTTTTAGTATCAGAAAACCAAAGCATGAGTTCATACAAAATACTGAGGAAAAAAGCTATCCAAAGTCATCTAGATCCAGTGTAATTATCACTTAAAGCTCTTAAGTGCTATCTTTTCAGCAACTCCTGCTATCAGGTATTTGGGATATCTGACAATGAATCTTTTTTACATAGCCATATGGGAATTAAATACTGAAATCTTGTTAGTTTTATTCCAGATGTAATAGGAGGCAAATTCTTCAAAACTTCTGTCTCATCAGTCCACCAGGACCATTAACATGTTTTGTTTCTATCTTAGTTGGACGTCTGTGTTCTTTTGGGTCAGCGATGGTTTTTGTCTTGGAAGTGTGCAATAATTTTTTTGCCCATTCCCATTCTTATTATAAATTAATAAACAATGTCCTTAGCTGGTGCAGCTGAAGTCCTAATGCTTTAGATGTGCTTGTTTTTTTTTTGGTTTTTTTGTCCTTTTGAAAAAGTCCCCAGTAATTTGTTGGGCCCACAGTTCCAAATTTGTCCCATTTGTGAATAATGACCCTCTCTGCGGTTCACTGGACTTCCAAAGTTGTAAAAATGGCTGAATTTATGTATATCGGGTCATCATGTTACTTTTTGAGAATGCTCCACTTACTTAAAGTAAACAGAGTGGTAACATTTAAGTAATTTTTTGCACTTCTAGAAATAGACCTTGCTGTGACTAGTGAAACTGAACCAGAATGAAGTGTGTAATTACAGTTATCTTATGATTTAACAACAGGAACATTTCGATTTTCATACAGGTCCTGGTTAGTTTGGACAACTTGCCCTTAATAACTGAAATCGTCATTTGAAATCTATATTTTATATTTTCTAAAGCTCTCTAGAATAAAAAGAGATATGTTGTGTTGAAGTGAGAAACATGTAAATGTGACCTAAAAGCAAAAACAGCAGAAATCTGTAATGAGGTAATTCTTTATCTTAACTTTGTATTTTACAATCATAAAAAAAAATATATCTTAGTCTCAGTTGAACAGCTATAAAATAAATCCAGGCTATATGAAAAATAGTGTTAAACTAATTATGCAAAATAAACCCTCCAGGGTGATGTATAGGAGAATAGTGTAGCACCACTTAACCCATGCAAAGCTAATGCCTCTCCAGGGGCCGATAACAACACGCGAGTCCATTTCCATCTAACAACCTGTGCTAAAAGTTGCTTCAATCATTTATGACGGCTCCTGTTTCGATAATTGTTCAAATCATTCATAAAATAAATGATGTTGTGAATTATTAATTGAACTGTTTAAGGTATGCACTCTTTTACTCTCTGCCACGTATTTCTGATGGATGACTTTTTACTACAGATTGGAGTTAATGCACAGTCAGCCTTTTAATGAGCAGGGCTGTGTGTTATTTATCCCCTGTGTTTGTTTTCCATCTTTACGAAATGTTGTTCTCACTGCTTGGGCTTTTCATTTGTGCATGCACCTACCTGAATGGCTGTAAATGCAGGTCTTGTGCATCTTGCCCATGAAGAGCTCCAGGCCGATGATGGCATAGATGATGATGACGAAGAGGACCAGGAGGGCGATGTGGAGCAGAGGAACCATGGCTTTGATTATGGAGTTCAACACGACTTGTAAACCTGCGGCACAAACATAATGCTAGCAGCAGAGTTTCGAAGCTTTATGTGACTATCCTGCCATTGTAACAAAAATGGATCAATCTTCATCTTGTACCTTTAAGTCCATGTTAAACCCTAACCAGATAGGCTGGTTAGGGTTTGATACCAGCTTCCTCCTGCCATGTGTGGCCCTGGGCAAGACCCTTAACCTAAAGTTACCTACCAATGTTTGAATATGTCCCCACTTCTGAGTGAGATTAGGTGATGATCTCTAGTCATAGCGACTTACAACTCTAATGTAAGTCACAATGACTGGTGTAATAGATAAGGCAGGCATAGAACGGGACTCCAGTGAAGTTTTTTGAAAAATTGTAGACTGTTAAATCTGGGTTGGTGCTGGAAAGCCAACCAGTTTAACTTAGCTCTCTGCTTGTTCTGATCCAACATCCAGCCACAATTATGCCAGGAGATTTTTGACATCTATTCAAAGCGTGATTTCTCTCTTAAATTTGCTAAAGAATATTTAATCAAATATTAGTGACAATGCGTGTATAAATTTCAGCATTTATGTATAATTCTGAATCAGATTAAGGATAGAAGCTTAGGTCTAGTTTTTAAAAATAACTTTTGTTCATTAAAAAAAAATTCCTTGCTTGATTACAAAACCAGAGTTATGTGAAACTAATGTCTGTGAAGAGTGAATGTGGAATTTTGTTGATTAATGAGGGTCAGTGTAACAAGCATACAGTCTCCTTCATTCGTTCTTGTTATGAATTCGCCACACGCTTACTGCATTTTTTGTATACCTCTCTAATAAGCAACTTACCGTTAGCAAAATACAATTACAATCTAGACAATGTGAAATTAATCTTAATATACAAGTTCTGTGTATCCATTGAAACAAGGTAGTTATATCGTCTCATTCAAGTCAAGCAGTTTATTTGTGTTGCAGTGAATATTATCCGTCATCTACAATTTTGCTGAACTGCAAAACTGCCATCAGTGATCCAGAACATTTTAATAGGTTCTGGAACTTGTTGCTTTATTCAACAAAGATATAAAACTTTTATTAAAATTATCCACTTTATTCCTAAGTTCTCTGAACAAGCTCTTAGGTCTTTAACTCTTGAGTTTTTGTAGACATTAATTATTTTAGAAGTAATAGCATTGACAGCATGTTAGCGAAGCAGTGTGCGTATCACCGACATGAATTATTGAGTTGTGATGACACTGAATGGGTAGAAAGATTTTTATCTAAATCTGTTGAACGGTGCAAACTTTTTATATCAGATAACAAACACAGAAAAGTGTACCCTTGTATCCTTTTTGCTCACAGTTCCTTTTGTGTCACATAACCTTCTAAATCATCGATTTCTCTACTTCAGTAGATAGACTGATGGACAAATCATCTGTTGCCCAGAATGTCTATATTTTTCAGATGGGACAAACTCACAGTATCAGCTCCAATATGAGGTTCACTTCCCCCACCAACACACCCAATAACCCTTCACATCGGATCCTCTGACCACAACGTTTAGTACTTACTGGGTACTCCAGAGACCAGTCTGAGCGGTCTTAGTACTCTGAATGCCCGCAGAGCCTTGACATCGAAGCCTGCCGCCTTCCCTCCAATCGGAGTGGCCCCATCTCCCTTTGTGGCCTGCTCCAAAATCGCACTGAATAACCTGTGGGACAGAGCAGGAACTTCAGTAAATACGTTAAATACAACTACAAGACACATAGACTTCTTTACCCTCCCAATACACTGCTGTATTTTCTGTTTTCTTACTCATACACTGATAAGCAGATCAGGGGGCAGTGTGCCATGGTGTCTTACCCACCATGCCACACTGCAGGGTGTGGAATTAAACTTTTTATCCTCCAACGCCCTACAGCTGTGTTAAAATCTCCCCTGTTGAAAGAAATTTGGAGAGATCGCAACAGAGGAAATACAACCTGCCTCAATTAGTTGGTGTTTCTTCACAACAGTAGAATATTCTCCATCTGTTCTCTCTCTGTCTTCCAAAGATAAGAAAATGTGACACTTCTGGCATAAACTATTTAATAATCAGCTAAAAAAAATTATAATAATAAGCACGTCTTCAGGATTTGCTTGGATGTGTGTGTTGTGTAAACTAACAAACATGTCCGAAAATACATTCATCTTTGAAAGGTGCTATAGAAATAAAATTAGCTTAAAACTTGAGAGTTTTTTTCTAAAATATTCCTAAAGTATCTAATTTAAATATCAGGATCTTGTCAATTCACTACCATATATCCATTGATAGTTTATGTTGCCTGTGTGCTCTGAAAGTTTCCCCAAAACAAATTTACTCTATTTTTGCTCCTGTCACATTTAAATGTTTTATGATCATCCAAAATGTTTTAGCATCAAACATGAGAAAGTACAAAAAAAAAAAAAGAATATTTCATTATTACAGGAACAACAACATAATAATGCACAGTATTGCATTTTCACTGTAGATTTTCTCCTTGTTTTAGGACCCCAATCTAAACAGCTAACTGGGATGCAATAATCCAAACTGGACTTCCTTCATGGAATCAAAGTCAAGTTAGGAATGTAGATCAAAATGAGGTGCATATTTGTGAAACTTTATCAAATAACTTAGTTTGTGAATCACTGTGAAAACATTTTAGCCCACATGATGAGCGACAAGGTTTTAACGGAAATGCCAGAAGCAAACGTGAGATAATAATAACCATTCTTTGCAGGGCAGTACTTTAGAAACATAACTGCTGCACTTTTGACAAACCTTATTTTAACAAGAGCAAAGTGAAGGTTTAAAAATTCATACTCTAGTCTACAAATAAAACAGGATCAACAGTTATTTCTCTTTAGGTCTTCACACATCAGTGCATAAATTCCAACTTTGACAAAACAAAGCAAAAAAAAAAAAAAAACGGCTATCGCATTTTTAAACGAAAGCTGTTGCCCTTCATGTGCCGTTGCCTTCAGTTAGCCATTATCCCTGTTGTTGTTATTGTTGTTTAGAGATGCCTCTTTGGGCCAAGTGGCTGACACGCTTGAATTAATGTACATTCAGCTGAGTGCAACATTCTTCCCCCTTCACCCTTTTTTTCTCTCCATGATTCTGCTGCTGAGACTCTCTAGAAAATACTAGCTAGCTAAGCTCAAAGGCCAGTCAGTGGTGTGTTAGTCATGGAGAATTATCAATTAGCAGAGATGAAATGGCCACTTGAAAGGGCCTCTCAAAACATGCCGCCCTCTCTGCCTCTCTCTCTCTCTCTCAGCCTCTCCATTTGATTAACTCTGTGTCTAGGTGGGAAGCACGCCTTTTTCATTCAGTCTGACGAGCACGTCGAGGATTAACGAGTTAGCAACACCAGCGTTTCATTTATTATTAATTAGAACGTTTGTGTAGGAGCACGTAAGGGTCTGTATACATCCACAACCAAACACTCGATCAGCTGTTTCCATTCATAGAGAAACGGCAGCTTGTGAGGTGTTATCGTCATTAAAGTTTCAATACTAAATAAATTGAGAATGGTGCCAAACTCTTTAATCATATAAGAATGCCGATTTTCCCCAGCGAAAAGAACTTTGCACCTGCTTAAGTAGTGCTATAGTCGTTGCTTTTGTCTGACAGTTCAGCTTCTTTAAGTTAAGTTTACTCAAAAAACAAAAAGGAGAGAAGAAAAATATGTCCTGAAGAAAAAGCCAGTGGACTACCTGTTCATTTACACACACATGCACTGAACCTTCATTAATAGCCTTTTAGGTATGTGTCAGCAACAGTGTGGCCTGTAGCAACTGTGTGTGCGTGGGTGCGTGCGTGTGTTCGCGTGTGTTAGCAGGCGCATGAGTCCCGAGGCTGCTCAGCACCAGGTACAAGCTCTTTCACCCATATGGTGAGTATTCCAGAGGGAGTGAACTCTTGTCGCTTCTCATCTATACACACACACGCGCACGCACATTTGCAGTTTAACACTCACATGCATGAATTTGAGCGCTCAGCCATGCACATAAAGAGAGACAGTCCTGTCACAGCTGAATATGTCTACCGTAAGCGTTTCTGTTTCACAACGTCTCAGTTGAAGTTGTTTTCCTTTTAGAAAAACAATAAAAATATTAGGACGCCCCCATTAAATATTGAATTATTAATTAAAAAAACATTTCACATGTTCATCAAATCTTTTTTTAACATTCATTTCTGGAAAAGAGAGTGATTCAATTACAAATAAACAATTTGGTTTCCTGCATTAAACAAAATAAATACAAAACTGGGTTTTTTATACTTGGAAAAAACAAGTTAGAACACCCTCCTTTTGGCTGAAATAACTTCAGTGAGATGTTATTTCACTGGGGAAGTCATGGTTTAACTTTAAATTAACCCAAACAGCAAAAATGTCTCCTAAAGTGTCCCTGAACCTCTGAACTCCATGTTTCACTGTTGCAAGAAAAACACTATTTACTGAAGCACTTAACATGTGACTGCCAAACAAAAATAATAATAAAAAAAAAAGCTGCATCACAGTAAAATCCTAAATATAGCAAAAGGAGACAGAACAGAGAGGGGCAGACGAGGAGAGTAGATAGCTGGAGTGGGAAAGGTTGTGTTTATGCCAGGGGCAATGGTACCATATTGTTGGTATGTGTGTGTTTTTATGAGCTAGAGCCAAATGCGTTTAGTTAGAGATGTCTAATGTTAGTGAGCACTTGACTGGCAATGAAGAAGACTGGTTTAGAGTGTTTGTTTCTGTGCTGGTGAAGCCTCCCCTCAGGCCGCAGGCCGCTTCCTCACCGCTTCTCTCTCTCTCTCTCTCTCTCTCTCTCTCCCTCTTGGAAGCACACACATGCTCACACACATACGCTCAATTAGACCATTTTTATGGCTTTAATGTATCTGTCAGGTCCACTGGCAGTAATGCAGAGACTACACTGTACACACGGCTCAGCTGGCGTGAAGTCACACACAGACACACACACACAGAAAAAAAAAAAAAAGCGAAGAGGGTTTAGCAGATAGGCTGTGTTGCTGAGTTTCAGATAAAAGAACAAAACAGAGCAGGGCTTTGCTCTCAACAACTCACGAGCTAATCAGTTTAGGCTGCACCAGTACTCTTCAGGCCCAAGTTTACTGGGGCTTTCATCTGCATTCGCAATGAACAAAATGAAGCTTGCTTTACCAAACTAAAAGCCATCTCTAGCATTATATAAAGATATACTTTTTGAGTTGCAAAAGTATTTATACCCTTTCTATTTTTCGTACTTTCCTTACGTTTTTGTTTCTTCTGCGCGTAAAGATAAAGTTCATGATGCTGAGACCTTCACAGAGCAGCTGGATTCATACTGACGTTTGCAGGTCAGAGTAACCCAGAACATTCCTGACACATTTTAAACCATTTCTTGCACCAGTTGTCTTCACTTACCCTACTACTACAATGATGAAGTCGAGCAGATTCCAGCCGTTCCTCAGGTAGGCGTTGGGGTGGAAGAGCAGGCCGTAAGCTATTACCTTGAGGAACGCCTCCACAGTAAAAATGATAAGGAACAGGTACTCCACGCGCTCCTGTGGACACACAGAAAAGGCGAGGTCCACTCATTTATCAGAGCAGCAACATTGCAGGAGACAGATGTTACAACATGAGAGAACAGTAAGTGTGCTAAAAGTATAACTTTTAAATTTAAAAAGTTCCCTGAATAAGGTACCCTAACTGTCCAGTTATATGCATGATCGTTTGCAGTCATAACATCTTTTTATTTCCAAGAGATTTTTGAAAACTTGGGAGAACCAGCAGTGCTGACCCCTTTATCTGCCTCTCTGAGTTTAACAGCCTGCACAAGATGTTCACTAGCTGCGTATCAAGCCTCTAGTTTGTCTACAATGTGTGTGTGTGTGTGCGCTTGGTTATTTTTTTGTGTTAGCATGTATTTGTGTAACTTTTGGTCATGTACACAATCAAAACGTTTTGATTGTTTAATCAGAGCAGCCATCTTCCGGTCCCTCATGGCCACTGTTTGATGCACAAATGAACACACACACACACACCCACATGCACAGACATTCAGAAGCTCTGTTTCTACCACAGCGTTCCTCGGAGATTGTTGTCACAGTGACGACCTCCTGCCTGAGGTCCTGAGAAATGTCCCGATATGGCTTTCCGAGGGCAGGATCATAGGACTTTGGATAAGTTGTAAACAATTCATCATCCACCTAATTATCTGTCAGATCTCTTTTATAGCTGCTAGTTTTGAGCTCGATCAAGACGTGCAAAACATGAATGTTCTATATTCAGCTATGTCAGTTAATCAAACATGTTTAGCTACATCTGTCAATCTACTCATTCGTCTCAGCCCCTGATCCCTCTCTCGATCCCACTCTTTTTCCCATGGACACACATGCACACAGGGCCAGAGGTTTGGAACAGAGGGCCAGCCAGGTCCCTCAAGGCATAAGCCTGTTCCCCTGGGAAAAATCAGCCAGACCTGAACCTGAAGGGACGCAGCCTCTCTACGTGTCTAAATATGCAATAATAGCTTTCCAAGCTGTCCAAGTTGGCAAAACAAGAAATAGAAATCAAAGCAGCTGAAATTTAGGTGTTGCATCAAAACAGTTATATGAATATACAGCTTAGGTAGGGTGTACAAGCAATTTCAGCAGTACAAACCTAATAAATAGATTTTTTTTTTTTCACCACAAATGCATCAAATGAAATTAATAGTAGCCAAAATGCTAAATCCTTCTTTCTGCTGTGTGGGAAGTTTTTTGTGTTCAAAATTGAATGTTTGAACAGTAAAAATGTAAAACTGTTTTTATACAGGTGATTTTGTTCCAATCTTTTGCAACATTTCATTCTCCCAATGAATGCAACTCTTGAAGCAATTGTGGGAAAAAAAAAAATCATCATGAACCATTAAATTGAACCTTATTAAAGTTTCATTTTCTGCAACACCAATTAAAAATACACTTTAATCTTTTATCTTAAGGAATTATCTGCTCAAGGTACACAGACTGAGGAAACAAATTATTTATAATAATTGGTGCTCATGACAATTTAACATGACTGCCTTTCTAAGTTCCTCTGGTAGGTAGCTGTACTACTATGCTGAAGATTGCTTGTATAATAATAAGAGAAACAAGCAAAGAATGCTATGATGTTTATGTATCTTCTACTTTATAAAAGATGCACAATTAGCAAATATTTTAGGATATCATTTTACAGAGAAAAAAAAAAAGATGTTACTCTGTGGGTCGGTTTGTGTATCTTACAAAGTAAATTATTAGAGCAGGTAAATAAAATTGGCACATTCCCTCCAGACAGTGGGAGGGAATGTGTTAATTTCCATGTCTTTATTTATATGCAATTTTTTAAAAATATGTTGTGTCCAAATGTAGCATAAACAAAGATGTTGAATGTCAGGCAAGGTTAGTCAACTTCAACAAGTACCTTCCCAAACTTATCTACTCATTTCCAGTCCCATGGTGTCAGGTGGATGGATGTAAGAGAGATCCATCCATCCATCCATCCATCCATCCATCCGTCTGTCCATCCATCCATCCATCCATCCATCCATCCATCCATCCATCCATCCATCCATCCATCCATCCATCCATCCATCCAT